>CM074309.1:6420927-6563427 GCA_037194245.1 Opsariichthys bidens
AAATACATTTATTATTTAAATATTTATTATGTCTATGCCTACACCCTTCATCCCTTCGAAGCTCTCACTTCGGAGGGATTAGGGCATAGGGATGAGCCCTTCCGAATGGAATGCAGGGTCTATCACTATATCCCTTTAGGGGCTCCGTACCGTAGAGCACTAGTAAAAAAAAATAAAATTAAAAAAATAAAAAGATCAGGGTAATCCAATCCAATTTTGCTTTGAAAATTTTTATTTTTTGAACAACTGGTGTGTCAGAGCAGGTTTCTCTTAATTTTAATATTGATTTAATTTATATTAAAAAAAAACTTTTTAAAATTATTTATTTTTAACAGTCCAAGCCCTCCTTAATGGAAATTCTAGAAAAAAACGTATATTAATATCTCGTTATAAAATGTTAATATTATGACCAAAGTGTAGTAAAAACAAAATTAATGCCATGAATCAAAATTAACGTATATAAAATTTAAAAAAAATCTGCTGTATGAATAAAACTTTATAGTAAATATATTACTATAATTACACTCACAAATAAATCAAAAAGTAAAACAAGGTAATAATGACCTCTTTATTGTTTATAAGCCAATAAAACGCTTGGCGGATATGACGTCGTTTCTCAAATTCAAGTGCGTGACGTAATATTTAAATAGCCACCTGAGGCTTGATTAGAGAAACGACTCGACGCCGTTAAACGCTGCAACAACAAACTGAAGTGTAAAGCTAAGATCTTTTAACGTAAGCACATTCATTATTAAACTGCAGATCAACTTTGTATTTGATCTGAGAGGAAATTAACAACGTTTGAGTTCAGGTAAGTTAAGTTCAGTTATGTTTGCGCCAACCGGTTAACGTTAGTCAGCTCCGACAGGAACTGTCGATTCGATATTTTCCCAAAACATCACTAGTTTTTCCTTTTCTCCACGACATTTGTTACGTTATTGTTTCATTCACTTTATTTTTTCGACTAAAGTAACATGAGGTTTAATAATATCAGTGTGTGAAAAGCTGTAACTGACATTCACTGTTGATAATGTCAGTGTTTGTATTTGGCGGCGGAAAGCCGAAGCTCTTTTTCATTGGTTCATACATCCGCTTTCTCTCGATGATGCGATATTTGAGCTGCTGGAGGATTAAAATGGTTTAACGGCGATACTGCCTGCGTTTCGTGTGTTCAAGGCAGCAGTTCTGAGGTTGGAGGCCACAAAACCCGTTGAAGTAAGTCTCCCGTTTCTCTATAAATAAAGCGAAGACGCTGCGTTTGTGCGAGACCTCGTATTATCATGAAACTGCTTGGGTAATAACACAACACACCGCTGGTCGACTAACTGCACAGTATTTATCATTATACACTTTTTCGTATAGTTGAAATGTATCCACACGGCGTTGTGTGAAAAACCTTATGCTTATTGCAATTTCACAGCCGTATGTGTGTGAGACGGAGTCTGTCATTGTACACACGCCCTCCTCTCCTCCACACACAAACCTGAGATTTCAACTCCGTCCGTTTTATTTTGTGACTTCTATTCTTTATTGATGCTTACAGCACTGGAAACCTGAGCATATCTGCTGCAGAGAGCTTAGAAGTATAGTGCTGCAAAATTAAAACAAGAGATGTGCTGTTTTTATTGTTATAAATTTTGTAATTGGCTTGTCTAGAATTTTCTGTACTATGAAACTCATTTTTAGGTTGCATCCGTGTATGTCTTTGTCTGAGACTGTTATTAGTAGAACATTGTTTTTCTGCAGAAATTAGTTGGACAGAGTCTCTGTACGTGCTTTAGACAAATTATATTACATTTTAAAATATTTAATTGGACTAGTTACTTTTACTTAATATTCACAATAGTCAATTAGTCATACCTCAGTGATTCTCCCTATTTCTCTTAATTTTACGTCAAGTTTCCCTTTATTAAAAACAAAAACAATTATTATTTACATTATAATATAATGCTTTTTTGTTTTTAAGCGTAAATTTTGCAGTAATGCTTAGTCATAGATGCTCATTTCACTGTGTACGTGTGTGGGTGAGTCTGAAACATCACTCTTGTCTCGATGTTGGTTCAAAATTGTGTTTGAAAATAGTTTTTTTTTTTTTCAATTACAGCACGTTGTGGTATTTTTTTGCTGTCATTTTTTTAATCTCGAAGACATGGATGTTGTTGATGCTCATATGGTCTTGTATTGTGTGAGGAATTATGAGCTGAGCCGAGTATCTTATGAGCACTGATCGTTTTTAAACTTACTTGTCCTGTCTGTCTGAGTCTCTGTACTTGAATTAGATAATTATAGTAAAACAACTTGCATCCTTTTTGAATGCATTAGTGCATTGCATTCAGTTTGATTCATGATTCAGTCCAACATTTACTATTTTCTTGGTGTAATGTATGATGTTCTTCCAAAAAGGACCTGTGAGGTTTCTGGTGTGAAAATGGCTTGTCAAACCTAATGCATCACTATTGCCAAATTTTAACCAGCTTTGTATTGTTATAATGTCTGTAGTATATGTAAATGAACTATATGTACAATATTTCTCCATTTTACCTGCATGTCAAATTGTCAGCACAAGTCTGTTAGATAGACATTTGGGGTTTTTTTTGGGAATACGCACGTGTATGCATATTATATTATTTATGTTTAGGTGTGTATACACATGCATAAAAGGCTTAGTAACTGATTATGTAATCAGATTCCTAAAATTAAATGCTTGTAATTAGATTATATTACACTTTTTAAAATGCTTAAAATCAGACTAGTTATTTTTTGATCACCTGAATGTTGCACCAAATAATACACCAAATGGCAGTGAATTATTCATAATTCAGTAATTTAACCTATTTTTTCCTGATTTTATATTTTAAGATTTCCTCATTTCCCTGTCTCTGTTTAAAAGTGTGTAGGTGAGTCTGAATTTGAAATATCACTCTGAATATTCATTCAACATTGTGGTTGAAATGGATTGTCCAAAAAAAGTAATTTTCGCAGTCATGTTTTATTTTTATTTTTTTATTTCTTTTGAGAATGTGAAGTCATTGATGCTCATATGGTTGTGACTTGCTTTTGTGTGTGAAGAATTACGAATACCTTACGAGCACCTTCTAACTTCTCTAAATTTTAAATTGTATTTACTGCTGTTTTTCCAAACTTAGCCAAAATTAAGTTTTGGCCTTTACAGTTTAAGTATTTGACGACGTACACAACCTGTATTAATTACCGTAATTTTGATGGGTAACGCATGACTTGGCGTCTATGGTAACGCTATCAACAAATATGCAGTAATCAGATTGTACAAATAGGAGCTCTCGGAAAATTCTGAGGTTACAAGGACTTTTTTTTTTTTTCCTTACAATTACGGTTATTACAACATGGTGTGGATCTAGTAGAAGCTGTATATACCTGCATGTGTGCACTTAAGGTTTTTGTATAAATGGTGATTAAATGGCAGAAATCAATGCCACTTGTTTGTTTTCTTGGTCATCTGGTCAGATCCCCCTTAAACAGAATGAGTGGTTCTTTGTGCAAGTCTAAATTTATTTCCACCCGTTTGTCATTGCAAATTTGGTCAGGAAGAACAAACTGCGGACAGTGCATGATCGCAGATGCTCTTCTACTTTGATGTTTGCAGTTTGATTACAAAGAAAGATGTTGCCAGGTGCACCAGCAGGACAGAATGATCAGTACTTGAGAAATGGCCTGCCTAATTCCTAATATATTTGAATTGGAATGAGAAATCAATAAAAAGAGGAAGATTGTCCATAAGAGAAAGTGGCCTTAGTCAGCTTGATTGTAACTTGTCAGATGTCACATCAGATGATTTTGATTAAACCTATGTGACCACAAGCATTTGTTGTGTAAACCCTCACGTCAACATCTTGTGGCCTCTTGCCAGGTTTGGACTTGATAAATCCATCCTGGTTCAATGATCTCACAACGTTCAGTATAAACGTTCTGGCAACTCTGGTTTGATCCAGAGTTTGCTATCAAAAAAAAGTCAAAAAATGAAATTGGATTTACAAGGCAGGAATAAACACTTCTGCAGTGAAAGATTGAGAATGCAGCTGAAAGAAAATGGCTATCAATGCGTTTGAATCAAAGAAATGGGCCTAATTGTATAAATTCACAGAGCTCAAATGAATACTCGAGCTTTATATTAATGTATGTATTATAATTCTATTAATTTAAAAGCAAAGTTTAATATGAATTCTTAATATAATAAATTTGAGTAGTTATTGTATTTAGACCTTTATACATGATTATAATTCATAGGCTGTAATATAAATAATTAGCAGGAAAAGAAAAGCAATTTTGTCTCAATTTTTCACTCAAACCAGCTTTAATTTGGAGTAAGAGATACAGGGAGAGTGGTTTTATTGCCTCAAAAACATGTCACTTTACTCACAGCTGATTGGTCCAGTTTGGATTTGCGATATCTAACCCAGAATAAAAACTGCTATGGAGCAGATTAGCCATATAACATATGTTTTCATGGTGATGAACACAGTGGATTGATTTTTAGCTTTCTTGAACCCAAGAAACCAGAGTTCTCTCAAAAGTTACCTGCTTAGCAATGCTCGTGTAACAGGCCATTAATGACATGGAGCATATTTGGTTCATAAACATTAAATTATGTATGTTTTTAAAAATTGACAGCTATAATTTAAGTATGAGATGCATTATAAATTTACATTATAATTAATATAAATTTACATTAACTTTTTTTAATGAAATCATGGAATGCAAAATATTTTGGTTTTTAATTTTCAAAGCATTCTTGCCAAGATTATCACAATCATTCCTCGCAATTTCAGCAAAACCCCCAAAAAATTTTTTAAAAAGTTTTAAACACACAAAAAAACAGCATTAGCTTAAATAAGGCATCAAAACACAACTAGCCGGTACAAAACAAGATGCATTAACTTGCCTGAAATGCACTTGCACTGACCCTGGATCAGCAGAACATTATTGCTCAGCTCTGCATGTTACTGTGCAGTGTAAACCGTGATGTCTCTGTTGATCACATGTGATTGGATCACTGGAGATTACCAGGTGTGAACTGGGTCTGACTTTTTTTTTTTAAGCAGTTTTACAGATGCAATTCATTTCACGTTCAAAGTACAGCAATGCACCTTTAAATGGCTGGATAGTGACAGGTCCTGAGGGTAATGAGGGAGGGACAGGTAATGTTTAGTGGCTTACATGTCACGTATACAGGAGCTAAACACAGGAAGTGGAGCAAGCCTTCTTAATTCGCTTGATCCTTCCAGAGCTCCTTGTGCCCAACAGTGCATGCAGTAATTTGAATATTTTTTTTTTTTCATGGGATGACCAGTAACGAAACGTGGGATCTGGAGAGCTGGGGGTGGACGGTGCTGTGTGTATTCTTTTTATTTATATTTTTTAATCTGTGTTTGAATGTATTGCTATAATAAAGCATTAGCCTGGATGCTAGTGCTGTTGTTTTTGAATTCAATTTAAGGCTGGAACTTTTGCAGCAGTTAGCTGAAGTGAATTACACATTCAGCTTACTGTTTAGCATGTTTTGCTCAGCAGCTGCTGCCTGAATGGCCTTTGTCACAGTGACAGACCTCAAACAAGTAGAACAGCTCCAAAGTTCACAGACATGAATGCTGGGATTGTTCCTAAAGATGGCAGTTGCTGCTGCCCATGAACCATTAGCATTGTTTCGAAGTCGATCGGGACTAGATCTATCATGTATTTCAGTTTTAGTGTACTGCTTTGGTAAGTGGGTTGTGTACAGGTTTGGAGTTTGTTTTCTGTCTTCAACTGGAGTTTGTTTTCTGTCTTTCCATCCAATCAGAATAGAATTTTTAATGTGTACCAATTTATGAAACCCTCCACTTGGCCTTTAAACGTGTTTTTTTTTTTTTTTTTTTTTTTTTTTTTAACCAACTTGGTGTTCTTTCCATCAATTCACTTTTTAGCATTTGTCTGGTGGTGGCGGCACATGCTAAGGCAAGCGTCACTATACCTATTGTTCATTCTTGGGGCTTAGGGGGGCTTTTACAAACCCCCTGATTAGAGCTACCAGGACAAGTCTTTGGTCATTTAGAGATTAAGTGTTGGCTCTTGAGCAATTAACAGAATTATCAGCAATTACCACTTTAGAAATCTACACACAGCCTGGTGCAGGGTTTTCAAACTGTGATCCGGGGGCCAGCAGGCTGTGAGGGATGTTGGACACGAGCAGGATAGACGCCATTGGTGCTTCTCAAATGGAACAGGCTGCATATCTCGGCTGCTGTGTCATCAAATGTCGCTGAAGGCCATATCAATCGGAAGGATGCTTGGAAAGCAGCCTTCGTTTCGCATCCTCCTTTTGACCTGTTTTGGAGTACGCATAGGATGCATCCTTCATGGCCTTAAATGACCCACAATCCTTTGCACACATTTAAATTCAACAAAATAAACTAATGGAAAACGAGTCCGTACTGAGCTCATCTGAGTTTATGAAATGGAAGACAAATTGTTTTCAGACATAAGTGTAGATGTTATGTTTTTTGCTGTAAATTTAATCGTTACACTAAAATGTAATACTAATGTAAGCCACTAGGAGACCTTAAATGGCTGTCATTCACTGTATTGCATTAATAGAAAGCCAAAGATTTATAATGCAAAGTATTTTTCCAAAATTAAGTTTAAATAGTATTTTCGTGAGTACCACGGGGGGTGTAAACAACTAGGCCGTAGCAATGTGCTTTCACTCCATCTTTTGTCGAATATCTTCATGTCTTCTCCCGATGTAGCGTTTTTCTACTTTACCACAGTAAAGGATGCACATATTAATTAAAAGTGAACAAAAGAAATAATTGTTAATATTCGCCTGCAAAAATGGGTGAGAAGTGACAATTTGGCAAAAGAAACACAAGATTCCATGTCCACTGGAATAACTCATGGAATATTGTTAAATTTGTGGAAAATTAGGTGACCTTATTGCAATACAAAGTTGACATGGCTGAAATTTATTTGGGAGGAATCCAAAATGTTTCCATGGTTGTGATGTGACTTCGTTTGTAAACAAAGCTTTGCTTCACTTTCGTAATATTCATGTTTTTCTGTAACACCGTAGGGCTGTTGACATCAAGTCATTCGCGTTCGTGTACATGCATAGAAAGAAAATGTTTCCGTAGATAATAGATTATTTTGGTGGGAAAACACTGAAATTGTTCAGCATTTTTATCATGTAGTCATGTTTGTTTGGTCAAATGCTATACTCTGAAGTTTTGAAATAACTGCACTAATTTAGTGAAGTGATATGTGAGTGTAATGCAGGCGACAGACCTGGAACTGTTTCATATCTTTGTTTACTGAACAAAAAGGCACACATTTTGAACATTTGTCCGTCTTTCATAAGCATTCAACAGCCCCATGGCATAATTGTTAGTCTGTTCTGTTGTAGCTGGTGTTTTATCTGGTGCTTTTTTTTTTTTTCCCCCTTAGTTCCAGCTACTCCTCTTTAGACTTTGAGACGGAGCTCGGGCTTCGGCCTGTCTACGAGTCACCCAGGATGTCCAGACGCAGTCTCCGTCTACACAACAATCTGCTTGACTCGTCGCTCCACCACAGTGCCACCTTCACCTGTGATAAGTGAGTACAGTTTGTCCATGAAAATCAGCAGTGGATTAAGCTAGAGGATGTACCATTTTAATGTTGAAGATGCAGAGAAAAGCTATGATTTAAATTGCATGTTTTTCCCATTGTATTTCAGACAACTAAAACTGTTTGTCTAAGAGCTTAAAGGGTTAATTCACCCAAAAATGAAAATTCTATTATTACTTACTCGTACATGTCGCTCCAAACCCGTAAGACCTTTGTTCAACTCCAGAACACAAATGAATGTCTTTTTTGATGAAATCTGAGATTTCAGTCCCTCCAGCTCAACTGTTACTTTGATGCTTCAAAAAGTTCATAAAGACATCATAAAACTAGTCCATATGAATTGAGTGGTTTATTCCAAATTTTCCAAAGAGAGACCATCACTTTATATGATGAATAGATTTAATTTAGGCTTTTATTCACAAACATTTATTGACTCACATCAGTTATCGGTAAACGGAAGCTCAAGCATGTTTTCTTGCTTGGTGATTTAAGCAATTTTGAGCATGACATGGTTGTTTGTGCCAGACGGTCCGGTCTGAGTATTTCACAATCTGCTCAGTTACTGGGATTTTCACGCACAAAGAATGGTGTGAAAAGGGGAAAATATCCAGTATGCGGCAGTCCTGTGGGTGAAAATACCATGTTGATGCTAGAGGTCAGAGGAGAATGGGCCGACTGATTCAAGCTGATAGAAGAGCAACTTTGACTGAAATAACCACTCGTTACAACCGAGGTATGCAGCAAAGCATTTGTGAAGCCACAACACGCACAACCTTGAGGCGGATGGGCTACAACAGCAGAGGACCCCACCGGGTACCACTCATCTCCACTACAAATAGGAAAAAGAGGCTACAATTTGCACAAGCTCAACAAAATTGGACAGTTGAAGACTGGAAAAATGTTACCTGGTCTGATGGGTCTCGATTTCTGTTGAGACATTCAGATGTTAGAGTCAGAATTCGGCGTAAACAGAATGAGAACATGGATCCATCATGCCTTGTTACCACTGTGCAGGCTGGTGGTGGTGGTGTAATGGTGTGGGGACTGTTTTCTTCGCACACTTTAGGCCCCTTAGTGACAATTGGGCATCGTTTAAATGCCACGGCCTACCTGAGTATTGTTTCTGACCATGCCCATCCCTTTATGACCGCCATGTACCCATCCTCTGATGGCTACTTCCAGCAGGATAAAGCACCATGTCACAAAGCTCGAATCATTTCAAATTGGTTTCTTGAACATGACAATGAGTTCACTGTACTAAAATGGCCCCCACAGTCACCAGATCTCAACCCAATAGAGCACCTTTGGGATGTGGTGGAACGGGAGCTTCGTGCCCTGGATGTGCATCCCACAAATCTCCAACTGCAAGATGCTATCCTATCAATATGGGCCAATATTTCTAAAGAATGCTTTGAGCACCTTGTTGAATCAATGCCACGTAGAATTAAGGCAATTCTGAAGCTAAAAGGGGGTCAAACACAGTATTAGTATGGTGTCTCTAATAATCCTTTAGGTGAGTGTATATTGCAATGGAGTTTATAATGTTCAATTCTGAGTCACAATTTGTTTTTTTTATTTAGTGTTTGAAGTATATATTTATATAGAAGTTTGTTTCAATCACTGCAATAAAATGTATAAACTATCGTTAAATTAACTAGTTTATTATCTGACTGAGCACGCAACACAACTGCTTGTCCAGGCCCTGGTCATTTCAAGGCTTGATTACTGCAATGCTCTTCTGGCTGGACTGCCGTCAAGTGCAACCAAACCTCTTCAAATGATCCAGAACGCTGCTGCTCGTCTTGTCTTCAACGAGCCTAAGAGAGCCCACGTCACGCCCCTCTTCATCTCTCTGCACTGGCTACCCCTCGCTGCTCGCATCAAGTTCAAGGCGCTGATGCTTGCTTACAGATCCACCACAGGCTCTGCACCTTCCTACCTCCACACACTGTTACAACGCTACGTCCCCACCAGAAGCCTGCGATCACTAAAGGAGCGTAGGCTTGTGGTACCGTCACAGAGAGGCACAAAATCACTCTCCAGAACATTCTCCTTCACTGCTCCCTGCTGGTGGAATGATCTCCCTACTTTCATCAGGAACACAGAATCCCTGGCAATATTCAAGAGACAGCTGAAAACTCATCTCTTCCGTGAACATTTAATCCCCTCATATAAAAAAAAACCCTTCCCTTTTCCCTTCCTACTCTAGCTTTTGGTACTGAGCAATGTATGAAACTTGTATTGTGAGCACTTCCTGTGTTATTTGCCAATTCATGAAGAATCGGTTGTTTGTTTTCCTCACTTGTAAGTCGCTTTGGATTAAAAGCGTCTGCTAAATGTATCTCACATTACTTTTGTCTACATCAAATGCTCAGAAAACCAAAATATGATTTATGTAAATTGCACTTATTTCAGACTCTCTTGGCTATATTTTTTGCTTCTAATTGGCTTTTTCTATTTTAGGACTCTGAAGAGCAGAAGAGATCACTCTGTTTCAGGGTCAGCACAGATTGTTCAAACGCCAAGAGCTGCCTCAACGTCAATCCTGCAGGCTCAAAACAGCACCCTCAACAGCTGTGCACCCAGTGATGTCTCTCTGCTAGATGAGTCCTCCATACAGGAACACACCCTAGTTGACAGCTTCTGGGGTCAGTGCAAGCAGACCTTCATGATCTCTGATGTTGTACTCTGAGTTTAAATGAACTGAGATTGATGGTCAGCTGAAGCATTGAGGTTTGT
The DNA here is from genome assembly GCA_037194245.1 of Opsariichthys bidens. Lineage (NCBI taxonomy): Eukaryota > Metazoa > Chordata > Actinopteri > Cypriniformes > Xenocyprididae > Opsariichthys > Opsariichthys bidens. Next base: position 6,431,281 of record CM074309.1, read on the forward strand.
TTTTTTTGTTTGTTTTTATATTAGGTTTAGATGAAGACTGTGATATCAAAGGTAAGTGTGTGCTCCAGCTGAACACGTAGTCTTGGATTGGAACACTTTGGTTCCAAAGTTAATGTCTTTTTTTTTGAAGACAGGCTTATCAGGAGTTCATATGATGTTTTAGTATTGTGGATGGATGGTAGATGGAAAAAGCGAGATGGTTGGAAAGAGAGGAATGCGTGTGTAGTTGGAGAGATAGAGGAATAAATCTTTGGTTTGGAATTGATTCATTGGTTAATAGTTTTCTTTTCAAAAAAAAATATTTTTAATTATTTGGATTGGTTTTGGTTGAACTTTTTTGGAATTTTTATTTCAGACCAAACTATCATTGCACACCACAGCACAGTGGAGGCCAAAACGCAGACTTCTACAGCACAGAACGGCTACATCTGGAAAGACTGCACGATCACCTCTCCATCCAAGAGCAACAGTTCCCTTCATAATGCTACTGGGCATCAGTTGTCTTTTACAGAGACACCCAGCACAGCTCCAAACACTACATTGTACTGCAGGCCCAAGATTCGCAGACACAAACCAGGTGAGTTTGAAAATGCTTTAAAAAGTTGTCTTTTACACAGCAGGAATTTTTTTTTTCTTTTTTTTTTTTCGTCTTCTCAGCACGTTACATTGTGGGATGTAGTGTAAACTCTGTCATTTGTCATGTTGTCCAGGAACGACCCCTCACGAGTCCTGTTCTGTTCTTTGACTGCTTCTTTGATAAGATGTCTGTTAAGTAATATTGAAGGAAACGAGCAGGCTTGACTTCATTGTGTCTGCAGGGGTACTGGGGATGTTGTCTGGGATATGTCTTCATAACAGCCAGAGGATTGCCGCATTTTTAGTGTACATATGGACACTGCTTATGCAGACGGCTCTACTCAAAGGTATCAGTCTTGGTTAGTCTGGTGTTCACCTCTCTAGTCTGTGGTGTTCCTCACTGAATGGTTTCTGCCTATTGGGAGTCTTTCACCTGCTACATGTTTTCACTGTCAGGACATGAAACAAACAACCGAATACTTAAAGGTGTACTATGCCGTGCTATCTGCTCTTGCCAGCAAATGGGCAGCGCAATTATGATGTCAGAACGCAGAAGTCTAATTCTTAAAGCCTTCCTGACTGCTCTCTGTAACACTACAGATTACGTAACATTTGTAATTACTTTTTTCCCCATAGTTGTTTATTAGCAAGCTAGACTGAAGAGGGCTAAACTCGCTTGCAAATTGCAGTCATCTAACTTGGTATAACTGTTCATTTTATGTACACATGCTTTTTTATGCATGAACGCAATACTATGAATATTTCCAAATATTTCGAGTTAATCTGGCTGCATGTGTTTTGGGAATTGATGTGATGTCAGGGCAGTGTGCTTCTGGTGATGGTCTGCCCAAGAGGAGGCTCCAAGTTTGAATTGTTTCCAAACCGTAATTGAAAATGTTGGCATAGTGCACATAGCAAGTGTTGTTGTTTTTATTTTTCTTCACTTTAATAGGAGAACTTTACATTTCTGTAGATATCAAGGGGATCGGGATCTCTGACCAATCTTCATTCTGTTCACGCCTTCTCTTTCAGGGTCAATAGATGATCTGAATCAATATAAAGACCACTGCCTAAAGCATGCGGTGTCTACAGCCCAGTTACTTATTTGATGCTGTTACATGAGCAAGCGTAGAGCCTCACAGACTTTTGAATAATGTATTGTACAATGTGCCTTATAATAGATACTGAGGATTCCTGAATGATTTCTTAGGCCAGAAACATTTTATGCAAGTACATATGCTCAAATGAAGTCTGCAAAATTGCAAACGTGCATCTGGTTGTACATGCTTTAATGTAGTGACATCACAGTGCCCTAGGAGGCGGTAGTTATTTTCAAAGTAAATGTCTGCCTAGACGCTTTTGTGTTCAAGTTCTTGCATAATTTGTTTTGGGATTTAGACATACTATATACTGTTCTGAGCTACACCCTGTATGCATGCAAAGCAATCTGGTGGACAACATAACGGAGTAAGACTATGTACCTGGATTAACCCATTTTGTTGATCCTGCAACCCCTATCCCTACCCCTAAACTTAACCCTTCCCATAATTTATCCCTAAACTCTGAGGGAAATGATGGATGAATAAAAATTAAAAAAATCGTGTAGAAGCCCATAAGTCTAAACTTGACATAAACCGTAAAACTATTACTCAAATTTGTTTTTTATATATTGTAATGTTTTTCCAGAATCAACAAGGATGTTCCAGGAACATGTTTTACTTGATCACATTCACCATCTCAGTCCAGTCTTTCTGGAAAGCTCATCAGCTTGGTATCTTCGACCGTCAAACCTTTGTGTTGGTTTAATATCGGTCTATGTTTCTTCAGGCCTGCTGTTATCAGTGTTGCATTGGTTTGTGCGGGTGTGTAAGGGAGTTGCTCGCTCCACAGCCGTTGTGCTGAAGAAGACACTGCAGTCTGTGCAGCAGAAGACAGCCACCTATGGCTGTGCTAATGGAGGTATTTCTTTCAAACCCTCTGGTGACCTGGATTATGTCCACTTAACCTAACTTGCGTTGCACACTGTACAAACACCCATGAATTTGCTTGTGATGAGTATTAATTTTGGGCTTTTTTCTTCTTTTCTGGTTTTCATAGAGATGTTACATCAATGGTTCTCAACTAGGCTCTTGATCCATGACTGACCTTTTGTCTGCTGCGAACAATTATAACGGGAACGTTTCTAAATCATGAAATGCTGGACTGGGGCTTATTTGAGATAGGAAAAAATACTCAAAATATTTGGCCACCTATATTTATTTATCTTTTTTAGTTCTGGCCTTCAAATCAAATGTAACTGAAGAGCCCTGATGTGAATAGCCCGTTTCTGGTACCCTCGTAGGCATCGTGCAAAGGTTACAGAGTTTACCGGCTTTCCATCGTCTTGAAATTGAAGTAGCGATAATGGATATAACTGTGCGTAACCCAGGTTAGTAAGTGATTTTTTATCGCAGTGGTATCATGTTAACACAATGTTGAAGTCACCCTAAAGGTGAAGTGTATCTTGTCACTTGCAAAAATTATGCTTTCCAACCATACCAAACAGCACAGAGGCCGTTTTATTTTATGGCACAACACCCATTACATTAATAGCCTAGTAAAAATGTTCATAGTAAGCGTAATTGTATATTAAGTTTATCCAATATTTGTAAAGATCTCGCTACAAAAAAACGTGGGATTTGTGTACCCTTTTCTTGGTGCAATGAAATTTTATATAATTCCTTTTTTTAATGCCTAGAGCACTTTTTTTTTTTTTTTTTTTTTTTTTTTTAATTTTAGTTTTTATGAATCATGGTTGGTGGTAAATCTGATAGCGTCTAGCCTTCGTTTTGATGGTTACAACCATGTGGGCTGTATGTAATTTTTCCACATCTTTTCATAATAACAATAATAATAATAATAATAATAAACTGAACACTTGCTTTAGATGAGGACACTGTAACAATCACTAGTCGTTTTTTTTTTTTTTTTTTTTTTCCTTCTCCAGGATTTGCATTTGAGCACCTGTGTCTTTCTGAAGTTACTCCTATTGTGAATATCTTTCTCAGGAGGGCTACTGTGGCCTTTCGGTAATGGGTTTTACCCATCATCAGCTATCCCATGGTGCCTAGGGTTATGCTGAGCAGCCATTTCCTGATGAACCCTTCTAACACTCTCACTTCATTTAACACTTTAGTCACCACATCTCTTCCATGGTGTTTGACCTCCTACATCCACTAATCTTAAATGTTTCTTCCCCTGCAGATGTTCTGCGAAGCATGATTACACTGTGCATAAACAAATGCACCTCTCCACTGTGAGCACTACCTTGGTTACATGCAAATCTCGTTCTGCTCGTCTGTCTGTGCAGAGCTATGATTGGAGGGAGGTAGAGAGACTGGTGTAGAACTCTTGGTTTTTTTTAATCTGATGTTTGTTTGTTCTCTTTGTGATCCGTCATAGGCAATGAGAAGTACTATAGCAGTATGAGTGTTAAAGAGGTAGTGCTCCAAAAGGAACGGCCAAAGTTCAGCGGCATACTGTGTAAGTACACATTCTTGACTTTCAGATATTTTTCCACTTCAACTCATTGGGTACTGTTTAAAGTTGCTACTCTACTATAGCAAAAAAGTCATACAGGTTTGGAATGACATTTGGGTGAGTAACAGCAGGTTGAGGGATGGAAATGAAGTATCCATTTAATTGTGGTAATTATGCTGTTTAGATGCCTTTCCTTAGGCCAAACTCTAAGGCAAAATATATATGCATATATCGCTGAGTTGGACAAAGGGGAATGGAATAGAAATAAAAAAAGAATATAAATGTTGATCTATAATCCAAAATGAATCAAACTTAATTGCAATCGGTGCATCAAAAGGCCTATGCGTTTCACAGAATCCCATTTTATGCTGCATAATAATTGGCCATTTATGATTCAGATTCATTTAAAATTGGTGATTGATTTATTGGATCCAATTATAGGGATCCAATTTACTTGTCAGTGTAGATCTAATAAAACACACTAACCAGCCCTCAGAAAGCAACACTTTGTGCATCCACATTGGTCACTGGAAAGACTAACTAGTTTGAATGCTACCTTAGAATGCCTAGCTCACTAGGGGGGCTTTTCACACTTGAAAGTTAACCCTGGGTAATTCTAAAGGCCAGGTAAACAGAATCCTGGGTTATCTTGTTTCACGTATCACACTGCTCATAATTTGCCCGGGGTTAACAATTAATCCTGGATATTCATAAACTGACATTTCACATTGTACATTCCTAAACCCTGGGTTAACATTCGTATTTGTGGTATCTGTGTCATTTAATTGGATAAACGGAGCACGCAACCTACATGGCGCTAGCACTGCGTATCCTAGTGTTGCCGATTCTGAATGGACTATAAAGGTAATCATGAAACGTCTCTTTACTCGTTGACATGTTTTCTGTCACTATTTGACATTTCTCCTCAGATGATTAATTTAATGTTTATACAATGTGCAGTGTTTCTGTGACTGTCCAAATGCAGGCAAATATGAGTTCCCGATTGGATGTTGCTAAGCGTCTAGCTGTAATATTCTAACACTGCATCGTTTCACACAAGTTTGGTACCACAATCTGTGGTTAATAACACAAAAACGGTGCTAACCCTGCTCTGGAGCAGAGTTTCATAACCTGGGCTGAAATGCTAACCCTGCATCTAAATTACAAGTGTGAAATGTTCCTTTACCCGGGGTTAAAAGCTGTGTTTAGAATAAAGGTAACCTTGGCTTAAGCAGTGTGAAAAGGCCTCAGATTGTGTTGCAGAGCCAGTTGCAACCCGTTATGTATAATAGTAGAATGATTCATAAATGAATGCTGTTGTAAATATCAAAGGCTCCATGTTTGCTCAGAACTTTCTTACAGCCTCTCTTTAAAAATGTCTACAGTTGGTGGATGTCACTGGATGAAGATAGCAGCACATCAAATGCTGTAAGAGTAGACCTTTAGCCTACTGGTTATTCATTTTCAATCGTACACTGATCCTAACAGGTGATGACTGCAAAAGGAAACAGAATTTTGCAACGGACACTCAGTCTTCCCAGGAACAGAAGCCTGTAGGGACCTTATGGTGGCTCATAGTTTTTACAGGTTATACATTCATCACTTCTTGCCCTCAATCTTGGTCTTTCCAAGAGCTTCTGGTTTGTAAATGGTTGACAAGCCAGTTAATGCTGCTGGGAGCTCCTACCCCTCATTGGTGTCTTTCAGGTTGTGGTCAGGGCAGTTTGTTCCCCAGTAGTTGTGGGTTTGTCCTGGCGAAGAGCTTTCAGACACCCTTGCATGGCTACTTTTGCTTTCCCCCCCCCCTTTTTTTTTTTCTTTTTTTAATGTATAAACTTTCCATGGCTCTGATGCTCTAATTACATTTGGGAATCTCCTTCATTGTCCACCTGGTTTAGTTGTAACATTCCTTTTCAGTTTTGCTCTCAGGACCATATTAATGCGTTTGAGTTGTGTGCTTAAGCATAGTTCAACCCCTTTTGCTGTTTTTAGGTGGAGTGTCTTTTCTTGTCATGCCTCTTCTGGTGTTTTTTGGGGTTTTTTTCTTCAGACTGCTTATTACCTCGCAAGCCAAAGATTAGTGTTCAAAAACCCTGATAGAGTTCTTGTTTACAAATACAGCGGGGTCCAAAATCTGACATGACAAAGGAGTGCCCCAATTTAAATCTGGATATAAAGTTTTTATTTTAAAAACTATTGCAACATCATGAGGTCAAAGGAAGAGGAGATATTCAATATGTTGCCCTGTTGAAGTCCGTACTCCAATGTAAGCAAATTGGTGCCATTGGGCTGAGTTTTTTTTTTTGTTTTTTTTTAAAGACAGACTGTTGTCGGATTTTCTTTGATTCAAGCACAGCTCTTTGAGGAGATTTATTATTATTTGTTTGTCATGACAATTTTTTTTCACCCTGTCTGATCCTTAAACTGGCCCTTTTTCTGTTGTGCCTTTAAGACATTTATGTAAACATCCTCTTTGCATGTGAAATGAGTGCAATGCTGCACTTACAATGAGTTTGGTTTCATCATTTTGAACTGCCCCATCCCTTATTTTCAGCATCTGATTCATACCAGGACATTTTTAGCAGCCTGACTTCAATTTATGAATAGACATTTTGAAGTTTGATAGCATTTTCATTGTACAAAGAACTTTAACCCTAATCAAGAAAAATTTGTTTCATCATAGCATGAAACCCTTAAAGCAAAAGGTGTTAATTAATTTGTCACCTTTTCACTCACACTACATTGATGACTTTGTTCATTTAGAAAATGCAAAATGGGAGATATAAAGTAATTTCACCTGTTGTCAGACATCTGGACCTTACTGTATGCGTTTCATCTACTCTAACTTTAGAAGGCCTGTCTTTTTACAGGATTAATACTATGAAGTGCAAAATCTGTGCAGTTTTTAAACCTTTTTTTTTTATTTCCAGTCTCGTGAATGAGCATGATTTTTTTTTTTTTTTTTTTTTTTTTTTTTTTTTTTTTTTTTTTTCCTGTGCACCCTAACCCCCCTCTGTGCTCAGGATTAGCACACATTTCATAGTCAGTCTTTACTCATGTTTTACGGTGTCTGTTTCCAGGGAGGACAACCTCGGGAAGCTTCTATTGGCTTTTCAATTTCTTCGCAAAGTAAGTTATTTTGTTGCCCCCCCCTTTCTATACCACTCATTAGCTATGCTTCCATCCAAAGTTGTGAATTTACTGTAGCATTAAAATTATAGTATAAAACATTTGCAAATAAAGCACTTCTATCCTATGTGTGAACAAAATTGTCACTTCCTGAGAGGTGCAAAATATCTGTAATAAAAATGGTAGCTGCTGCAAATGGGGAAGCCACAGTGGCTCTTTTTTTCCTACATCATAAATGACTTCTCAGAGAAGCATGACTTGCGTTTTGGTGCCTGGTGTTTGAGAACACAATCATGTGAGATGCTTATGGGAGGGAATTAAACCAACTCATTTTGATGACTAACTTTGGCTCAGGCATGAATGATCAAACCAACTTTTCAGATCCTGTACAATGAGACCGATCCGCTGGTTATTCCACTTATCCAATCATATCAAATGTGATATTTTTGTTGTGTATTTATTTGGTGAATGTGTTTCCATTTATAGTTTGAGCATGTCTTATTTGATAAATTTATCCACTTCTATTGCATGCATGAGTGTCTTGTGCATTTTTAGAATTTTATGCGCATCTTTGCGTTTCAGTCGGTTTTCGTTGTCCAAAATGTGAATGGAAACATAACTAGTGCCTAATGCATGTTCAGTGTGATTTTATATAATGGTTGTTCAATTTGAGCAGTGACTAAAATACTGAAGTACATGACTAACAAAATTTAACCTGTCACCATCTTCTCTTCCAGGTCTCTTCCTATGCTTTCAAAAGTTCTTTTTCTTGTACCTTTCCTTCTGTTCTTCGGTGAGCATACCATACCGTTCATAACTGGCTATTGGTCTAAATGTAAATAAGATCCCACATCCTCATTTTTCCACATGTTCCTGATAGCTCTGTGCTACTGGGGACCCTCCGGACTGTTAGCCATGATGCCTGTTGCTAATGTGATGGAGTGGAGGGACACATCCTATCTCATCCCTCCAACCATGGGTGACTCGGAGGAGGGACAAACCCCCACTGACACAGACTCTCAGGTAGTGTCTAGCTTTCAAGATGAAGTAAACAGAATTTAACCTTTTAGGTTAAAGAATTGGCACAGAAGGTGCAGAGTGCCATGTTCCGAATGTTGTTGTTTTTTTTTAATGTAATGTTGTAATTCATGGCCTTATTATTAAATAATTCCATAAATTGGGAATTCATAGAAAATGAATGTCAGAAATTTTCTTTAACTTACAGGCTAATTGAGTCAAATCATTCCATTTGAATTTGTCATAACAAATTTATTAAAATACAATCATATGACTGTATATAAACATTTTTTACATTTTTGGATGAAACGTTTACCTTTTCAGATTAATCTGCATTTCTATTGGTTTACTAAATTGTCAACTCAATTTTAAATAGAAGTTGATTTTTATTTAGTATTTAATGCCACTTGATATTATATATTTTTAAAAAGTCATTTATGCATTGTGCAAAAGTTATGCCAGGGAGTATTCTTCCCCCAGGTAGGGACCCATCTCATCCTAACAGTGGGGTAATATGGCCTGTTTGAATTATTTTACATTTTATGCCATGACAAGTTAATGAGCGACTGTGTATTTCCTTTTAATAACACTCTGGGTGATGCACCATCATCATCCTGCACATGCTAAACGTATATCTAAATATGTTAACAATTTAAAAGTAAATGACACTGTCTATGTATTCCCCCTCCAGAGGCCTTCGGTGCTGTCGTCAGCATCAGTAGAGGCAGAGAGGCTGATGCGTTTGGAGGAGAGCTTGTCTCAGCTTTGGGATCGAGTGGCAGGGGGTTTGCTCAGGCAGGAGGAGCAGCACACTGAAGTTCTCAGTCTGTATAACACGCTGCGATCTGAGCTTCACAGACACACAGACAGAGAGAGCCTGGGCCAGTGGATAGGAGACCTGCTGGAGGAGCGATTCAGTCTTATGAAGGGAGAGGTGCAGAAAGAGGCCAAGAACACACAGCAGGTGACATCATGCTTAACATTATAAAATCTACTGCATTTCATATGCAAATTTTATTTCACATACTAAATTCAGTATGATCAACTTTACTGAAAAACCTGCTGTACACAATTCACTACATGCCGCCTTTCATCTGATTGAGTTTATACTTTTAGAAATTAAATTTCCTTTTATTATATTTCTAAAAATCTGTTAAGATTCACAGCAAAAAGACAAGTGTATCATGACCTGAACGTGGACATTTTTGCAAAGTAAACGTAAGAATTAGATATAGTTCCAAATGACTACTTACTGGAGTAAAGCAACTTAAACAATTTTTCGATAAATGTGTGGGAAAAAAAAAATCTAAGTGAAAGTACCAAATATAATACATCAGATGTTTGAGGAACGTTTATTTGTATATCTCTCAATCATTGCATTACATTGCATCATCATAACTGCAAATTTGGATGGAAACATTGCATCGAGTTGACAAATTTAACTTGTGTGGAATATCAAATTTAAATTGCATAGAATTTAAAGCACTCTTTCCATTCAGTGAATCGTAGAGAACAAAATCTTCACTTCCTGATAAATTAATTCTAAATATCACTTGGATAAATGGAGGTTACTGCAGTAGAAGCCACTGTATATAATAATTTTCATATATGGGTCTTTCTACGCAATTGGTGCAAACTGAAACATCTAAAAGTAGAATACTTAAATGCCTTTTAAATGTGTTTTTTGGTTGTTGGACAGCAAACATCCTTCTATTATCTATTGAATTCCACAATAATACTTGATGTTAGTAAGCTCTATCTCTGTAATATATTCATACATGCATATAGTGCTGTGAAAGACTTTGGCCCTTCGTGATTTCTTTTTTTTTTTTTTTGCATGTTTGTCACACTTAAATGTTTCAGATCAAACATATTGAAATATTGGTCAATGATAACACAAGTAAACACAATGCAGTTTTTACATAAAGGTTGTTATCATCAAGGGAAAACCAAACCCAATAACTGGTTGGGTTACCCTTAACAGCAACAACTGCAATCAAACATTTGCGATAACTTTCAATGAGTCTTTTACAGCCTTGTGGAGGAATTTTGACCCCACTCATCTTTGCAGAATTGTTGTAATTCAGCCCCATTGGAGGGTTTTCGATCATGAACTTTCTTTTTTTAAGGTCATACCACAGCATCTCATAGGACCTTGACAAAGTCTTAATTCTGTTTTTCTTCAGTCATTCAGAGGTGGACTTGCTAGTGTGTTTGGGTTCTGCAGTAGAACAATGATCCAAAGTTCACTTTAGCTTAAGGCCACAAACAGATGGCCGGACATTCTCCTTCAGGATTTTTTTGGTAGACGGCAGAATTCATGATTCCTTTTATCACAGCAAGTCTTCCAGGTGCTGAAGCAGTTTAATTTCAGTTCAAGTTCAAATTTTGTCTTCTCAGTCCAGAATATTTGCCCAAAACTCTTGGATTATCAAGATGTTTTCTGGCAAAAATGAGACTAGCCTTAATGTTCTTTAATCTTAGAGTTACAAGACGAACCACTGCTGTCATGCAGGCCATTTTTGCCCAGTCTCTTTCTAATGGTCAGGAACACTGACCTTAACTGAGGCAAGTGAGGCCTGCAGTTCTTTGAATGTTGTTGTGAGGTCTTTTTTTGACCTCTTGGATGAGTCGTCGCTGCGCTCTTGGGGTAATTTTGGTTGTTCTGGCCACTCCTGTGAAGGTTCACCACTGTTCCATGTTTTCACCATTTGTGAATAATGGATCTCTGTGGTTCACTGGAGTCCCAAAGCTTTAGAAATGGCTTTATAACCTTTTTTTTAAAGTGAAGTTAATATTTATTTATTTATTTATTTATTTATTTATTAAAAAAATAATAATAATTTAAAAAAAAAATGTCTCGAATTACCGAAAGTTTTTTAGTCTTTTAGTTTTTAGTAGATGGGTACCATAATTTTGAGTCAAGTGTTCAAAAGTCTGAAAATATGTCTGTAACCTTAAGGAACAACTTTTTTTTTTTTTTCTGTATTTTATGTACAACTTTGTGAGCTAGCCATGTGTTGATAATTGTCTTTGAGCTACGCTCAAAAGTATCTAAAATTTTCACTAAATGTTTTCGTGACTGTTTCAGTTGTGACATCATTGTTTTGGTGGTGACAAAAGAGAACGTATAATTGTTAATTTGGGGGATATAAACACCATTTTAGTACAGTTATGCAAATCATTAGAATTTTAGTGTCTCATTATGCAAATCATGTATTTTAGTACGAGTTTACTGTATTTTTGACAACATCCCATGTTTTGGTAGCGACCGCATCACATTACAGAGTTTTATCAACTTAGATGTTATAGTGTTTTGTTCAATGTATATTAATCTAATGAAGTCAGTATGAAACTTTATGCCTTTTACAAAGATACAAGTCTCATAAATTACACTTGTAATTATTGATTTATCTGTGAACTTTTTTTAAAAAAAAGAAGCAAAAAATATATTTACTGGTATTGTTTTGGAAGTGACAAATTTGGGCAGAGGAGAAATATTCCAAAACTTTCTGAAAATTCATTATGAGAATTAACTGTACAATTACTAGAAATGTGTACCTTGGATGTTATACAATTTTCAATTATACCGAACCATTTTTGTGTCCTGTGTGTCTATCTTTTGAGACGTTTATTTGGTAAAAGTGTAAATATTATTCCCAGTTTAACTGCATAATTTCCTGTTCTGTAATATCTTTATTGGGGTTAAGTAAATGCTTAACTCCTTGTTTTGCATATTTATTAGTACCTGATCTGATCTCTTTTTGCCTCTGTCTTGCAGCATCAGCAAAAACACGCAGAAGAGCGTCAGTCAGAGAACACTCGACTCGCCGACGCTGAGGCTCTGCTCCAGACGTTAGCTCGCAAAACTGAGGTGTGACATACAAATTGTACCGGGGTACACATGGTGGTTTATATCAGCATGCAGGATTTGTTTTTGTAGTGGAAGACTGAAAACTACTTGCACTAAACTTTCACAAAGTACACACTGTGATTTTTAAAATGACTTCTGATTCAATAATCAACAAATCAGCCGGACTGGTGATTCAATTTAATGTTCACTTTAGGAGCTGCAAAGAAAACAGGACCCCACATTTAGAAAGATTCCTGAGGCTGAAGCGCCCACCCCTGATCCTCACAGGTTAATGACTGATTATTGAGACATCACTGTTGTTGACGGTTTACGTGAAGTACCTGGATTATCACTTAAACGCATTTGGTAGTGAATGTCTATTTCTCTCCAGCGAGGAGGATGAGAGTGGTGCCAGTGAGGTTTTGCTGGCAGAGGTGAAGCGGCTAGAGGAGGCTTTGGAGCGTATCAGAGATGATGTGCAGGGGCTGAGGGGATGCAGAGACAAATGTGAGCAGCTGGCTTCCTTTTCAAGCTCAGTAAGTGCTTTGTTCCATCTGTTATCTATAATGTTGGCAAAGTCTAGTTTTTATACCTGATATAAAAATAAATTACACATAAAAAATCAGAACCTTTGCTCTACGCCCCTGTAGTTGATTTGATAAAAAGACCAAGGTGTCTAAATTTGAAAAAGGAAAGTGGTTTGAGATCTACTTATTGATGACCCATTGCAGCCTGAAAAATTGAGTTTGTTCAAATAAAATAGAGAGAGAGGTAACACTTTACAATAAGCTTTCATTAGTTAACATTAACTACATTGCTTAGCATGAACTAATAAGGAATTGTTATACAGTACTAATTTTATTAATCGATGTTGTTTTAGACATTTACTGATACATTATTAAAAACAAAAGTTGTATTTGTTAACATTAATGCACTGAACTAACATGAACAAACAGCTGTATTTTTATTAACTAATGATGGTACATATTGCTCATGGTTCATGTTAGTTAATAAATTAATGTTAACAAAAAAATGTAGGTTTCATAAATTGGTCTCTGAGGAGTCAGTAGTTAATTAAATTCTGTTGATTTCAGCTGGGGTTAAAGGGTTTGTTCAAACTCATCTGGTTCTTGGTATAAGAGAATGAAGTCTTAAATGGTGTCGTAACTCCTGTCTCTGTTCTCTTGCAGGTTTCGGAGCAGGTGGAAAGGGAAATCAAGTCTCTGTTTTATGGTAGTGACAGAGCAGCAGAGCTGGAGCTTCCTGAATCTCTCCTGCAGTGGCTCTCTGATCACTTTGTGAGCACCACTGAACTGCAGGCTTCTCTCAGTGAGCTGGAGAGCAGCATTCTGGGTAACCTGTCTCTTCAGGTAGAAGAGGGCCAGTCTCCTTCGAAAGAGACAATCACCCAGACTGTACTACAAGCCACAGAGGAGGCAGGCCTCTCTGAGGAAGTACGCTTTTGAGAACGCTATTAAATAAACAAATAACCCATTATAGTCAGAAATATGTAATGCTGCTTTTCTGTTTTGTTTTCTTTCTTCACAGCATGTACAGTTGATTGTCAACAATGCAATGAAGCTCTACTCTGAAGACCGCACTGGTCTGGTGGACTATGCTTTGGAATCTGGAGGTAATGTTAACTGTGGATGGATTTTAAATTATTTTTAAACATGCATTTTTACCTGCTGAGAACTCACAATGTGCTTAGAAAACATGTAAAGGAGTCAAAACAACACCAAGAATTCATCTATTGCATACAACTGAAGATCTGCTGCAAGGAGACGCCTGTGGCAATCTGAAATGGGTAACGAGAAGGCTATACCTGTGGCCTGTTGCATGAAACTAGTTGAACAAACTGAGTTCCAGAGTAGGTTTAAAGTTGACCAACCCAGACAAACCCAACCTGGTTTAGATCAGGATCAGCTGTTGCACAATGCAAAACGTTCTGTCAACTCCAGTTTGATCCAGAGTTTGTGATGCGTGTACAGCAAACAGCCAATCACACGGACCATGTAGAGCATCAGTTTGAATGAATCAGTTGAACTTCTCGCAAGAGTTGGCGTGATTCACTTCTCTGAAGATGAAAGATTGTTTCAATTCATGATCTTTTTTTTCATATTTACAAGGCAGGAATAAACACTGTTGCAGTGAAAGCTTGAAGGCAACCACTGATTATATTCGTGTTCTGCAGTGTAAATATAGGCTGTCCTGAAACTGCAAAATGCTGCATTTCAAGGCGAGAAGGCACGTCTAAATCTAATGTTAGCTTCACTTCCGGTCTCCTGAGATCCCTTCATCTGCATAGTCAGTTTGTGTTTTAATGTACTCTTTTTGACCATTTTCCACTTTTGACAGAAAGTGAAGATAGAAATTACTATTGTAGTAATTATTTGCTTGGTTATCACCAAAGGTCGTGATAAGTGCTTATTGTCACAGTTGCAAACGCGATGGCTTTCTTCCATGAGGGAGTTTGGCATCACAACGACTTTTTTTCCAGTTGGACCATTTAAAGAATGTGACAATCACTTCCCAGAAATCCTGAAATAATGAAACCAATCAAATGACTTTGAAACTCCCAAAGTGTTTTCCATTTTGTGTGCCTTATGCATCAGACCATTCAGCCATCGGTTCATGGGCGTGACATCTGAGGATGAGACTAGCCTAAATATAACAAGATCTGCACTTGTTTGTGTCTGTAGGTGGCAGCATCATAAGCACTCGTTGTTCAGAGTCCTTCAACACCAAAACGGCACTGCTGAGTCTGTTTGGGCTCCCGCTGTGGTACTTTTCCCAGTCACCACGTGTCGTCATACAGGTCTGAAACCTTCTGAGCATTCTGATTTCATGTGCTTTAATTTTTGAAGGAAAGATTTTGTTTTTTTCTCCTCTTCTCCCCCAATGGTCACTTTCCCCTCTCTTCTTGCATTTGTCCCTACAGCCAGACGTGCATCCTGGGAACTGCTGGGCATTTAAAGGTTCATATGGTTATCTAGTGATCGGCTTGTCCATGAAGATTTTGCCTACAGCTTTTTCTCTGGATCATGTGCCCAAATCTTTATCACCCACTGGTAACATTAGCAGTGCCCCTCGAGACTTCAATGTCTATGTAAGTACTCATGAAATTCAAATATCAGGGTTTCTACATCTCTTCAATGACTATAATGAATAATAAAATATAATAATAATGTACCATATTGATAAAAGATGCTCCCACATTGTCAGGGTTCATAAATTTAATGAAAAGCTTAAAGGATTTGTCACTTTCAAATGAAAATCAGTCCAAGCTTTTCTTTACCCTCAAGCCATCCTAGGTGTAAATGACGTTCTTCTTTCTGATGAACACAATCGGAGATGTATTAATAAATATCTTGATACATACAAGATTTATGATGGCAGTGAACGGGGGCAATAAATATGAGAAAGTGCTTCCAATGCGAAACATACTGGCTGCGGGGGTTAATAAAGGCCCTCTGAAGTGAAGTGATGCATTTGTGTAAGAAAAATATCCACATTATTATGATTTTTTTTTTTTAACTCATCGCTTCACTTCAGAAGGGCTTCATTAACCCCCCGGAGCACTGTGGAGTGCACCTTTATGATGGGCGGATGTGGATGGAAGGACTTTCTTCAGCTCATATCTCGTTGATCCCACTCACTCCCATTATAAAGCTTGGATGAGTCACGATATTAATATATCTCCGTGTCATATACACATTAAAAAAATTCTTATGTTTTTATGCTGTGCAGCATCTCAATTTACCATGTAATTTAAACAATACAAAAAATAAAAATGGGGAGAATCAATGAATTCTGAATAATTTACTGCCGTTTTGTGAATATAAAGTAATTTTATATTTTAAATTAATAAATACACTTCTGATCAGTATTTTAAAATGTAGTCATCTAATTTTTTGGAATCTGGTTATATAATTCATATTACATATCAGTCACGACCCAGCAATGACTGTCTAACATGTAATGTTGAAAGTAACAATTTTTTTTTTCTTCTCTGTTCTGTTAAAGGGTCTTGATGATGAGCAGCAGGAAGAGGGGCAGTTGCTCGGACAGTTTGTCTATGAAGAAGATGGAGATGCTCTTCAGACTTTCTTGGTCTCTGTAAGTAATGTATGACACAATTGCCTGTATATCGTGATTTTTTTTTTTTTTTTTTTTTTTTTTTTCTGCCTACTCAAATTCAACCAAGATGTAACTGATTGGCTGATGGATGGATTTCATTTAGCAAAAAAAAATCTCACAATACAGGGATTCATTTGAAAAACTGTCATGGAGAAGGATGTTTTAAGTCACTCATTTTTTTTGTGTGTGTGTGATATGTGACCATTTTAAATGATTTATCCATGAACTTTATTTATTTTTTAAATTCTTGTAATCTTTAGATCTTTGTGTTTATTGGAGTCTTGTAATTCTCTATCTGTCTTTCTCAAGGAGGACGTCACAAGAGCGTTTCAGATCATTGAGATGCGAGTGCTGTCTAACTGGGGTCATCCTGAATACACCTGTGTGTACCGTTTCCGGGTGCATGGGAAACTTGAATGACTTGGAAGCACTTGGGACATTATGAACTCCTGACGATTTGTCACTCATGCACTGGGAAAAAAAGAGGAATGGAGTCGCTCTCGAGAAACAAATAATGTGCCATAGAGCTATAGTTAATGTGATTGCATGCTGGTACATGTACTGTTAGGCCTCAGGGCCAGGCACAGCACTTGCACTCTTCTCGTTCTGATGCAGCACACAGTTTCAACTTTTGTCAGTCATCAGGGTAATGTTTTTTTTTTCTTGTGATATTTATTTTATTTATTATTATTATATGTTAGAATTCACCAGCAACAAATGCATGACAAAATTCTACAAACAAACCAATGAAGAATGTATTTTAGACTAAATGTAAATCTTAAGTTCTTCAGTTGTGCTTTTTTGGGTTTTTTTTGCTAGCTGATATGTGCCCTATTTAAGAATCACTATTTATTTTTCTGTATTTAAGTTATTATAGATGAATTTGGATTGTGTATTTTTGTAAATGCTTTTCATGATCTTTATGCAAAGGATTTTCTAACTGCCATGTGATCTTCATAGGTTGGCTTTTCAAATAAAATTCTATTTTTTTTTATCATTTTAAAAAAGTTTTGGGTGTATTTATTGTGGATAAGGCAGAGAGTAATTGTGGCATTTTGCTGAGAACTTTTTTTTCTTCTGTTTTTCATAAACTAAACCGAAGAATAACTTTTGTATTGTAAGATGAATGTTTATTGGACTAAAGCAACTGGTTTACTTGATTACCAGTATATTTTTTTAAAATCAAGAAACATATTTCAATCATTGCATTCTGTTTTGCCCCATGAGTGTTAGATGTTACAGTGACCCATGAAATTTATATGCATTTTGTGTAAATAGTCTGCTATACTGTTATAAATTGTGAGCATGGTTGCCAGCGTGTTACTGTATTTTTCAAATACAGTAATCGTACTGTAATTTAACTTGTATTACACAAGAGTGCTGTAATTCTACAAAACAGTATTTTACTTTTCTACAGTGACATTTAACAGTACAGGTTTAGGAGTAATGTTAGTTTAGGGGGACAGAATGCACAGTTTGTACAGTATAAAAACCATTACGCCTGTGGAATGTCCTCACTGTTCTATAAACTCATAGCACATCCTCAGTAGCATCTGCTGAAAATGTCTTTACCACTGAAAATTACAATTTGTACTGATCTATGGGCAGTTTTTGCACACACAAATTCAGTAACAGCACCAAACTAATGATAACTTCATAACAAACTGATTTAATTCATCATATTAAATCAAGACCTCAACACAAGATTTAGTTCAGAGAGTTTATTATATCACTGAATATTAGAGTTCTAAATGACGTCACAGTGAGAGCGCTGCTTCATTAACAAGCAACGTTTGAATCTGCGTGACGTCACAGTGAGAGCGCTGCTTCATTAACAAGCAACGTTTGAATCTGCGTGACGTCACAGTGAGAGCGCTGCTTCATTAACAAGCAACGTTTGAATCTGCGTGACGTCACAGTGAGAGCGCTGCTTCATTAACAAGCAACGTTTGAATCTGCGTGACGTCACAGTGAGAGCGCTGCTTCATTAACAAGCAACGTTTGAATCTGCGTGACGTCACAGTGAGAGCGCTGCTTCATTAACAAGCAACGTTTGAATCTGCGTGACGTCACAGTGAGAGCGCTGCTTCATTAACAAGCAAAGAACGTTTGAATCTGCGTGACGTCAGCTGCAGGAATACTATTTAAGGCCGGATTTCTCTCTCAAAATCACTTTCTCTTAAATCTGTCGACTCGCGCACTCATCGGTGTTTCTTCAGTACTGACGCCCCCTGCAGGGTTATGGTGGGCGGGTGCAGGGGGCTCGACAGCGCCGCAGATGGTGGATGTGGTTGTAGTGTGTTGTGTGGTAGGGTATGTGACAGTGTAACGTGTTTTGATTTTTGTTCCCTCACCTTAAGTGGTTTGTTTTTTCTCTCTTTAGGTATTGCTTTCTTCCTTGAGGCCGGATTTCTCTCTCAAGCTCGCAGTTTCTCTTAAATCTCTCGACTCGCGCACTCATCGGTGTTTCTTCAGTACTGGCGCCCCCTGCAGGGTTGTGGTGGGCGGGTGCAGGGGGCTCGACAGCGCCGCAGATGGTGGATGTGGTATGTGACAGTGTAACGTGTTTTGATTTTTGTTCCATCACCTTAAGTGGTTTGTTATTTCTCCCTTTAGGTATTCCTTTCTTCCTTAAGGCCGGATTTTTCTCTCTAGCTCGCAGTTTCTCTTAAATCTCTCGACTCGCGCACTCATCTGCGTTTCTTCAGTACTGGCGCCCCCTGCAGGGTTGTGGTGGGCGGGTGCAGGGGGCTCGACAGCGCCGCAGATGGTGGGTGTGGTGTAGTGTGTTGTGTGTTGTGTGGTGGGGGGGTGTGACACGGTGATTGACAAAAGGAGGACGGGGTGGTTATTCTCTCGAATTAAATGAGCATTAATGGTTTATAGCACCCCACCCCCACCCCGCCCTTCATATTAATGCTTGTTAATCACTGTTTACACCTGCTATAAACCTTATTTACATCTTATGAGTAGATCTGAAATCAAATACATGCACAAAATAAAGAAGGGCATAAAGTTTCTTAAAATTATGGCATACATTGTAAAACAGTTTGCAAGTTTACAAAGTACAATAATACAATAATATTTAATGACAATAAACTCACTGAAACTGGATGATCCTTGTGTTGTTGTCTTCATTAAACACTGAGTATGATGAAATAAATGATACATAAACTTGTCTTATTGTTACGGTGGTGCTATAACGAATACGCACAATGAAGAAAATGAATAAAAAATATACTTGAATTCACAAACAAAACTCAGACGGGGATATATATATATATATATGTGTGTGTGTGTGTGTGTGTGTGTGTGTGTGTATATATACATACACAGAGAAGCAAACAAGAAAACTAAATAGAACACAAAAGGTGCAAATAATATGTTCGCGGCTCAATATGACCCACATC
Organism: Opsariichthys bidens; assembly: GCA_037194245.1. Taxonomy (NCBI): domain Eukaryota; kingdom Metazoa; phylum Chordata; class Actinopteri; order Cypriniformes; family Xenocyprididae; genus Opsariichthys; species Opsariichthys bidens. The sequence goes on from CM074309.1 coordinate 6,450,925, forward strand.
TTTCAAAGTTCTAAGTCAACTACAGACCCAAAATAATAACATGTTTTGGTTATATTGTGTTATTTTATTTTTTTACTACCATATGAAGCTATAAAAGGAGCTTTTCCTCACTTATACAAAAAAATAATTTGTCACCAGCCTCATATGGTAAAAATTAGCTATCATTTCTTTTTTCAATCTCTCTGAAATACTATTTAACCTACACTGTTTTTTCTTGAAATTTTGTGACTTTTTCTCATTTAGGGTAATGAACATGCATGCAAAGTTTCAACACGCTGATGTATTGTGATATGTGCATACAGAACTTTTATACGTTTGTACTGTTCGTGGGTCAGTTTGACTCAATACAGTCATTGAAAAGCAACTACAGACCCAAAAAATACAAATACTTCTGTTGTGTGTCAGAACTCCTCAACTCTAGTCCTGAAGACACTGGGTCTTACTGAGTTTAACAACTTTTTATTTTCACAAAGTAATAATAAGTATTGCGTCATTTAATATTTATTTACTTAATTTAATAACCGTATTTGCAGTATTGTAAGGGTAGGTTTAGGGTTGGGGTAGGTGTAGATGTTAATAAAACACAATTTGATAAGTAGCACATTTTATTTACTGTTATTTATCCACTTCCGGCCTTCTAGAGTCAACCGCATATCTGCCGCCTCCCCTGCGTGACACTTCACACTTGATGTATTTTCGTTGAAATAACTGTTTCTCCTTATTTTTTACTTAGTTATTTCCAGAGCCGTTGAAAAAGAGAGTTACGACACTGCTCTAGATTTCCATAGGAACTGAGGAATTCTGAAGTAACAAACATTATTGTCACAGAAAAACTTTAATCCATCAGTTCCTAAAAGCGTGATGTATCAAATTGTACCAAACAAAAATATATATGCAAACTTCTGTTTAAAGGTTTAATCATTTCAATTTCAAAACAGATATTTCATATGGCAGGCTTTACAGAGTTAAAAGTCTAAAATTTCAAGGGATGAAACTTTTGATGATGAACTACAACTGCCGCCTGGTTTTAGATGCACGCGACATAGATATATGTTAGATGTCGCCTTGGCTACGGCAGATCATTGGATCGAACGCGTCAATAGAGCCGCCATCATGGAACAGGGGACCCGTCCTCTTTAATGCATCAGCGTCAATGCAGGCAAAGGTCTAACGGAAATAAAATCACCATAAATCGTCATGAGTGCAATTTTCTAGTTTTTTTTTTTTTTTTGGTTCGTTCCAACGGTCAGACATGTGTTTATCATTGAGTCCAAAAAAATTAAGGTTTTGATATTAAGATAATCTACTTTTCAAAAATATAATGCATAGTGCTATGGCAAGCCGTTTTGACTTTTATTCATTTTCAGGATATGAACTTGTGATATCAACAATTACATTTTCACTAGTTAAAATCTTAATTCCAGGAATTAGATTTCCACTAGTAACAATGGCAATTTTTGATATCAAGAGTTACATTTCCACTAGTAACAACATTAATTCTTGATATCAACAATTGAATGGCTACTAGTAAAAATGTTAATTTCTGATATCATGAACGTGATTGTTACTAGTAAGAAAGCCGTTTTAGATATCATAAATTATATTGATATCACGAATTCATTTTCAGATATCAGAAACGAACCTTTTTAGATTCAGTTGTTGATATAAAGAATAGACATTTGCACAATGTAATTGTTGATATCAGAAATTTGCATTTTTACTAGTAAGAATTGTATTCCTGATATGTGAAACTGGAATTTCAACTAGTAAGAAATGAATTCTTGATATCAACAATTGAATTTGAATGGCAGCCCATGGCGAGATTTCACTAGTAAAAATACAATTACAGATATCAAGAATTATAGTTTATACTAGTGGAAATTGAATTGTTGATATCAAGAATTAACGTTGTTACTAGTGGAAATATAATTCTTGATATCAGGAATTAACATTTTAACAAGTGAAAATGTCATTGTTGATATCACAAGTTCATATCCTGAAAATGAATAAAAGTCAAAACGGCTTGCCATATAGTGCTAGTAGGCCTAAACTCCGAATGAACTATCGCTACTTACCTTAGCCATGCAAAATTGCTACACTGGTGTGGCTATACATGTTAATTTAAACATTTAAATTGTATTGGTTTATTAAATATGATACACAAAGCAATTTGCAGGTGGAAGCAAATCAAAAATTTGAGAGGAACGTTTGACGTCTCTGTTTATCACGTGGGAATCTACAAACAGATTCAATATCTGGGACGTCCACGCTCCAGTCCATCAGGGGGCAGCAGAGAGTGTGTGTTTATTGTTCGGGACGGGACGGGATATGTGTGTGAGTGTGTGTAGACCGGGATCTGAGATTTAGGGTGGTGGCTGTTTGTTTAACTGGAGCAGCAGCAGCAGCAGCAAATGCGCTGGAATGCGGTCGGCTAGCTAACTTTACTCCGTCGAGTTTGAGCGAAATTTCACATTATCATTCTACTTTTATCGACTCCGCTCTTGTTTTGTACGTGTTGAATTCTGAGGGCGGGTTATCCCGGTCAGGGCAGCTTTTATTGATTCATTCCCAGATAAAGCTAGCGGGATAGCGTGCTAAGTGAACACAGATGCAGGCCATAAAGTGTGTGGTCGTCGGGGACGGGTGAGTGTACCCCTATTTTCAGTGTTGTATTTGTTGTGGACTGAAGTTTTACACTCCTCAGCCGTTTGCTTTCTTGTCTTTTGAGTTTAGATAACATGAGGGCCCTTGATTTGGGAACTTTCGTGCGTCTTGGCTCACAGATATTTGATATTGCTCACTAAATTTGCTTTTCATTTTGTTTTGTGGTAGTGAAAATGATTTGTGACTAGCTTTTAAATGTCCGTGTATTTGTAGATGGCAGTCTACCGGTTTCATCAGTGTTTTTTATTGCTGGCCCTTCCCGAATTTCCTTTAAATGTTACGTCATATACAGTAAACTTGAGCAAATGCTTTCTGAATGTGTGGGAGTGATTAATGCAGTCAACCAAACCCACTTTTATTATTAATATGAGTAACAATGTCATGTTTGTTCTAAGTAATTATATATGACTTGCTTCATTTTAACTTGGAAATGAACTGTTTAGCTGAATAAGCAATTACAGGAGTCAGTTTGTATTGTATAAGGATTTGAGATGGTTTTTTTCTTTCCTCCTCAGGGCTGTGGGAAAAACATGCCTTCTGATCAGCTACACCACAAATGCTTTTCCTGGGGAGTACATTCCCACTGTGTAAGCCGACCTCACTTTTACCCTGAGTTTCTTAAAGGGGCAGTTCAGCCAAAAATGATCATTGTTATTTACTACCGTTATATTATTTTGGATCCCATTCTTTATACAAAAAAGTTCTCTAAAACAAATGTTTGTTTTTTTTTTCCCTGCATATTGAGGAAGTAAATCACTCAGATTTAGGACGAGCTTTTGTTTTCCGGTGAACTTTCCCTTTAAAGTCAACATTAGAATTGCCCATATCCACATTCCTCATCTTATTTTGCCAGTTTCACCTGTGAATGTTATTCAAAGTAAAAAAAAAAGAGAAGTCTTTAAACTGTAATCAAAATGTTGGCCGATATCTGCGTTTTTGAATCGCTTACATTTTAACCCCACCATTTTATCTACCTGGTAGTCTCTTCCCACTGGATAAACTATTTTTTCCCCCCTATGAATAATCTGATTTATGCTATTAACTTTCATTTAGGTTTGATAATTATTCTGCCAATGTGATGGTCGATGGAAAGCCGGTGAACCTGGGACTGTGGGATACAGCAGGGCAGGAGGATTACGACAGGCTTCGGCCGCTTTCCTACCCTCAGACGGTATAAAGCTAAAATGGATTTATCACAATATGTTTTTCATAAATAATTAGATGTTTATTTGAGGTTTTATTATAATAATTTTTTTGCAACAAAAAGCCATATGAATGACATTTTTGAGAGAGTTTTGACTCTTTCTCAGAAAAGGATCTCAAAAATATTTTGATATCTGTTTAGGAAGTGTAATAAACACTAAGTCTTAGTACGGTAAAATGTTTAAAAATAGATTCCTGATTCCTGGTAGGCTAAAGTGCTTTCTTACATGCTGCGCAGAGCATTAATGGCAGCTCTATGTTGTCTCTCTTACTAAGGCTGTGTGAGAGAATGGCTCAATTGTTTGCTGTTGTCATTTAGGCACAAATCTCACTGTGTTTTTGTTGCTCCATTTCATTTGTGAAACAAATGGAGTTAATTTTACAGTTCATCAGCGCCAAAGTCTAGTCAATGCTGTGCTTACAGACAGTCAAATAATTCGAAAAGAAAAGAGTTGAACATTAGATGGCATGAGAGGAGGGTTTTGTCTGATGTGTTTTTCATTTCTTATAGGACGTGTTCTTGATCTGTTTCTCTCTCGTGAGTCCAGCCTCGTTTGAGAACGTCCGTGCGAAGGTAAGTAAGCCCTCAGATATCTTGTTTGTCAATGTAGACGGCTTTTGAAATGATCACAATGAATGGAAAAGAGGAAGAAGGTCTAAGAATAGTCTGTCTGGCTTGACAGATTGAGCAAATTTGGTTTCAAAGCCTCAAAATAGCATGTTGATGCTGTAATGAAGCAGACAGAACGTCCTTTTAATCTACCGTGTCTGCAAAATGTCCTGCGACGTCCATTTCCCAGGCTCAAGTGACATTTGCTGTCATTGGTAGCGAAGAGGTTGTAAAACATAGGTTAGGTTTGGAAATGGCATGCCAAAATTGTAATTCTAGAGTGTAGTGTATGTATGTTGTGCAGATTTTCTCTACACATTAAATGAGTTTATTTAATGGAATCTCGACGTGTCTGTTTGGATTTCTTCAACAGTGGTATCCAGAGGTCAGACATCATTGCCCCAACACTCCCATTATTCTTGTTGGGACAAAGCTTGATCTGAGAGATGACAAGGATACCATTGAAAAGTTGAAAGAGAAGAAGCTCACTCCCATCACCTACCCTCAAGGCCTCGCGATGGCCAAAGAAATAGGTCAGCACCTTTTAAATGTGTTTTTTTCCATTGCCTTTACACAGCGCATGTTGGGGCTGGGTTGACAATATAGATGAATCAGTTTCTTAAGAGATTAGTTCACTTTCAAATGAAAATTAGCCCGAGCTTTACTTGCCCTCAAGTCATCCTAGGTGTGTATGACTTTCTTGTTTCTGACAAAGACACACTGCTAAATGTTTTGCCACAAAATCAACCAATTGTTTTCTGCCCTGTATAATTTCACATAAGAAATCTCACTGAACTTCTTTCTATAGATTGAACATAAATTAAACGGTTTAAATAAAATAAACATATAAATAGAAAAATCAAACACTTTAAGTGTCACTTTAGCTGCAGTACAAAGTTGACCATTTCCCAGTCACTATTGATTGTGTGGCTGTAACTGTTATATAGCTCTGCGTACACAGAGAAGTCCAACCGTTAGCAGTAATAGCGATGCTTTCTGCCTCTCTAGGGGCCGTTCACATATCGCGCCTAAAAAAGCGTGTAAAGCTTCCTCCTTCTTTTGCAAGCGTTCAGGAGCTTCTGTAGCGTCTGTCATTGCTATGCAACCATGAACTTTGCTCTCCACGACCATGGTAAAGGCGCACATGCGCTTCCATTTTGCGCAAATGAAAATGCGCGCGATATGTGAACGGCCCCTAAGAGTCTGTACAACCTTGGCCGAGGTGTACAGTACAGTTTTCTTACAATGTTTACATATTGTTCGTGTCTTGTGTGTTATTCTTCCGCCATTTATTATTTCTACTGGAAAACCAAAATGTTTCCACACAAACGATTTGAAAGTGGCGGGGGCATCTTCAATAATAATTTCACCCTCACACTGTGATAGCACGACGAGGCAACTTCTCACCTCGACGAGAAATCTCGTCACACCCCTACCTAATATATTTTATGTATTTCTTATAGCATACTGTTTATACACACAGTTTTTAAGCAGGAGACTCTGTGTTTAATGCAAGAAATGGGGTCTAAAGTCCAAAGTATACTTTGGTCGGTCACATTAACGCATTAGGGTTGACATGGTACCAAAGTTCCAGTTTTCAGAACCAGTACCAGTAAAATTTCACTGTTCTTGGTACCAATTTCAATACTGTAGCAAAAACTCTTGTAACTATTATTTTTATTTGACTATTTTTAAATGAAAAAATAATTGAATTAAATAATCTGTTTGATTAATATTGAAATAATCCATTCAAACAGCATGTAGCCTTTAAATGTTTGAGTAAACACTTTATAAAGAAATCAAGTGAACCTAACCCTATACATGTACAGTATTAGATTATTTTGGTCTGTCTGTTGCTATAGTTATATCACTCAATCATTGCCATTTTGAATTCAGTCAAACTGTATGATTTATACCCGGAAAGCGAGGAAAGAGGGCTCCCTTTAGAATCACTTGGGCTACGTTTAGCACCACTCGCTCATGTGAAAACTCGCATTTTACTTTCGAAATGGTGATTTCAAAACAAGGTGCAAAAGGAGAAACTCCAAAGTAAAGAAAAACAGTTGTCACACATCAATTTTATTAGTAGGAATATTTCCTCTCCGTCACATCCCTAATACACACTTGGAGCATTTTACAGCAGCTGCCTATCAGCGGGCACGGAATATACCCGGTACTCTGTACTGCTGAAATGCCGGCCTTATCGCATTTTATTACCGACTCTGTACCGAAGTAACGGTACTTTTGACATACCTATCCTTCTCCATTGTTTTTGTTTCGGTTCTTGTTCTAAACACAACATGCAACGGAGGGATCCGCTACTTTTCTTTCGAACGAACGTCCTGTAAATCTGGTAGAGTATTAAAAAGAAATTGTACTGCGCAAATATAATATTTTTTTTGGCCACAGGAGCTGTGAAGTACCTGGAGTGCTCAGCCTTAACGCAGCGCGGCCTTAAGACGGTGTTCGACGAAGCCATCCGTGCGGTCTTGTGCCCGCACACGGTGAAGAAAAGAAAGAGGAAGTGTAGAATCCTCTGAAATGACTGCACACACAGCACCAGCTGCAATCTGAGCTCACCTGAGAGGAGAACAATGGAGGCAGGGATGATGGGAAATGTGTGTTGGGGAAGAAGAAACAGTCTGCATAGTGTATGCATACAGATATTCTCTCTCTTGCATTGTAATTAGAATTATGCCACTAACTAGCTAAGACGCCAGAGTATTTGCTTCTGAGGAACGGGAGCGGCATTCATAGTTGTTTCCCCTCGTACACTAAGAAATTCCTGCTGCCTTCTAATCACGTTCTTTGTTTCCCCCTCATTTTGATGTTAAGAAACTAAATACTCCTTTCAGTTTCTGTTTCTCCATCTTTGTGAGCCCATATATTTTGTTTACAATCTGCATTTTTGTAGAGAATGAATTATTGCCAAAAGTTAAACCTACATGTCATGGATTTCAATTTGCTCACACTAACAATCTCTCTTTTTTTTTTTCTTTTTTTTTTATTCCTAAAGGGTGGGGGGTGTTAATCATGTGTACTTATAAGAGACGGAGATTGCAGTAATATTGAAGGAACTATTTTGCTAGAGGACAGCTGAAGAAAACACTTTATTGGTTCCTGTGTTATGGTTCCCATGTTGGAGAGTTTATTTTGTTTAACTGTACAAGAAACAAACCTAGTTAAAATGCATATAATAGCTTTGTTTTTTCAGCATATAGCATATTTTCACTACTGTATCTGAATATTCAGAAGTTCAGATCTCTTGTTTAATCTCTCGCTCTCTCTCTGTATTTTAGTCAGTCTGTTGGAGGAGTCTGGCAGTGTTTTATCCATTTTACAGTCCCAGTATTGTATTTAGACTACAGATCTACCAGTGCCTAGTATCAGACCAGGATTTCGTTGGAAAGCTGAGCATGTCAGAAATTTCTATACTGTAGACATTATGGCATGGGGTTCATATCCGCTAAAGATCCCCATGAACACTGTGCAAATGTAGTGGATTCTTAAAGACAGTAATTCAACTGATTTGTTAGGCTACAGACATCAAGTATTAAACTTGTTTTAAAAAAAGGAAACGTTTGTAATTTGCCGCATGGAATGTTTCATTTTGTCATTTTGAAAATTGAACTGTAACAATGGCAGTTTGAAATGCTTATTCGTGCTTTTACGGTCTCCACTAAAACTACAATGTATTAACCTTTATGTCTGAAATAGAAATCTAAAAACATTTGTCTTTGTCCTTTGTTTTCCCTGGATGCTGAAATCATTCATTTTTCCACACAACACAATTGTAATTGTGCGTTCTTTGTATACAGGGTATCCATTATGATTTTTTTGCTATTATATTATTACAGAGTTACGCTGCATTTGAATATGTCTATCGCCATACTATATAATAAGCAAAAAACAATATGTGAGGGAAATGGTGTACATGAATTCAGTAGTATTCACAGGAGGCAAAAAGTACCTGGATAACCTACTACTTCCTGCAAGAATGCGTATTCGATGGACGCTTTACTTTGCCATGAGGCCACGGGAGAGGATTTGTGAATGGAGGCGCAACTGACAATTATAACATGGCACATGTAGTATGTCCAAATCTAATTCATACCAACATTTTCAAACCTAATGTACCTACTATACAGTATGCAATCTTGGATGCACCAGAAGTCATTTTTATGTAAAGAGAGAGAGCAGTTTGTTCACATAATCATTGATGGGAAAAGACGACATGACCACCATGGCTTTGGTTTTATTTTTTTACACAATACCAAATGAGGATTCCCCAAAAATGTTCCCACTCAAATGAGGGAAACTCGATTAACACAAAATTAACAAAACGAGATCTAATCGATTGGTTACTGCATTTGTCATCAACTAAAATTGCTCACAGAATATATCCTGTGAAAGACGAGTTTTCATCTGGATATTGATTACAATTGCTCTTTTTGTAATTGTGAATGAGTTTATTGTGCACTTATTTTTTGATTGTGCCTGCTCATCTTATATTTGTCATGTTTTATGTCATTCAAATGAATGACTTTTCCAAAAGAATATATTATCGCTTTATTTTTATTAGGATCGTTTTGTATTCATCAAACTAAATGGAGTAACTCAAAACCGAATTTTGCTCATTTTAAAGTTTATTTAGAATCAAAAAATCGAAAAGCCCAAAGAACTGTATATTTTCTAAATGAATTTAACATATATTTGTGAAGCCCTTTAATTTTGTTTCTTTTATTTAAATGATCGTTGTTTCAACTTATATTTACAAAATGTGTGAAACATGTCAAGAACTTGCTGTTGAATTCTGTAGTTTTGAAAGTAAAAAAAAAAGGCAGACAAGACAATTGTGCAATCAGTGGAGGAAACCGTGCTGCTTGGTTCTTCAATGTTTACTGTTCCACTTCTCCAGGACAAGTTTGGCTGAGACAGCATCTTGTATCCCCATGCCTGCATTTAAAAAAGCAAAATGTCCAGATCGTCATCACAAACAGCTTCCTCCGGTTTCCTGACGCATGCCAAATTGATCATTCTAGGGGCGTCATTTATAAAAATGATCCTAAACGTAAATGTACAACAATTTCAGAACGATTTACAGAAATGTCCGTTTGTACAAAAAATGTTCCTAAATGCATATCATTTTATAAATCCTCTTAAACTCAAGCGCATGTGTATCATTGGTGTTCTCTAAATATATTCAGCGCTGTAGACCTAATTATCACAAAACAGTTGCTATTTTACTTCTACTAATAACGCATATTGTGATTCTCTTTTTATCTTTATATATTTATTTATTTTAATTACTGGTAAATATGATCACACAAGGTTTGTATGCATGCTGTTCAGTGGGTATATGCATAACATTTTCATGTCAGTTTTTGCTTGTAAAAATCCTGTAATTAGTTTCTCTATTGATCCTTCGCCGGCAGTTTGATTGACAGGCGATCTGACCAATCATAACCTGAATTTGCTATTTTGTCCGACAAAGCAGTCAGGAGAGTTAGTAGATTAAGGTTGGTGAACTTGAATAATTGTGTGTACTCACATCTTTCCGCATTTGAAACAACATTCCTTCTCATGTTCATTCATGTTTATTTGATGCTATAAATGAACTAGTATGAAGAGATGATCGGTTCACGAGCCGCTTGAAGCTACAGCGATCTGTCACGACACATTAAAGAGACACTATATGCTATTTATTGTTTAAATTTCTTTAAAAAATTACAATATTTTAAATATGAAACTGTTTCATATCAAAAGTAACCTGCTCTGTCTTGTCTGTCGACGTGTTGTCAGTGTCCTCTTTGCTCCGGAATGTATGAGTGCATGATGTGTGGCGTGAGAGCGCATGGCTTGTCGGACATAGCAACAGTAACTAAAGGGGGCGGGTCTATGCGAAGGGTCAATTTTGAAGTAGAATGAAATTCACTCAATTCAGAATTCGATTGCATTTGTGTTTTATAACTGAGGTCCCTGGACTAATTTGTGCTTTCCAATAAACAACATGAGTTGCTTGAGCTTACATAATAAAAGTTATAAATAGGAATATTTCCTTTTTTCTCTCTTGAGACGACTGAAATGCAAACATCAACTTTTCTATCAGTGGTGAGAATGCTTTTTTTAAATCTTCAGTACATCTTGAACTTGATTTTTTGATCACAGCTGTAGAAAAACAAGTTACCCAGTGATTTGAATACCGTTGTCTTCTCACGCTGAGCAGGAAAAGATCCGTTTATAACTTCTCCGAGCTCTGCGAAAACTTGAGCCTGGGGAAATAATGAGTATATAAATATTCAGGACTTTTATTGTAAGGTAATAAGGTAATTCTATATATATCAGTTGTATTTTATTGATCAGCGTTAAAGGAAGTGATGCGTACTCCAGACAGAATGATGTCTCCTGACTCTGCTGTAGCCCCCTCTCTGCTATCCACATACACCACAGCCCTTCTCATCAAGACATCATCCAATTCTCTCCAGTCTGGCCGACAAGCGCCAACCGCTGTCACAAAACAGCGATATATATAAAAACACAATGTAGTAACAATCCAAGCCTCTTCATTGACTTGTATTGCTTGAAGCTGCCACCTTGTCATTTCTTGCTTCTTGCACCCTGCTGATTTTTATAATCTACCAACAGGGTTGGGGAGTAACGAAATACAAGTAACTTAGTTACACATTTAAAATACATAATTAGAGTAAGTGTATTTCATTACAGTTACATTTTAAATGGGTGGTAATCAGATTAGAGTTACAGTATTTTAGATTACCAAAGTGATTACTTTCAATTTTAATGTCATTTAAACAGCAATTTCATCAACAAAAGTTTCATCAACATTTTAATACTTTTAAGAGGGATCAAAAAAAATTTGTTATTTTTATTTAGTATTGTCCTGAACAAGACAAAATTTGACTGAATTTATAAAAAAAATTGCCGAACTGTCAATTTAACTGTCCTGTCATGACCTGATGATCCACGACTGTTTTCATGTTTTGTGAGTCATTTTATAATTCACTCGTCACTGCAACTTTTTCCTCACAATTTGTTTTTTTCCTCACAATTGTGAGTTTGCATTTCACAATTCTGACTTCTTTTTCTCAGAATTGTGAGATTTAAACTCACAATTGCAAGTTATAAAGTCAGAATTGGGAGATAAAAATTTGCAATACTAACTTTTTTTCTTCCAACTGTGAATTTAGTATGTGAGTTTATATCTCATAATTCTGACTTCTCAATATTCCAAGTTTATATCTCATAATTTTGACTTCTCAATATTGCGAGTTTATATCTCATAATTCTGACTTTATAACCGCAATTCTCAGGGAAAAAGCCAGAATTGTGAGATAAAAACATGCAATGACCTTTTTTGTGTTTGTTCCACACTTACTAGTATTCCAAAGTATTCTAAAGCATTTAGATTAAGTTCCTAAACTTGAGTAATGTAACGAAATACGTTACAAATGACTTTTTAAAGCATGTATTTTGTAATCTGTAGTGAAATACATTTTAAAAGTAACCCACCCAGCCCTGTCTACCAAACCATAAAAGCCAGTCTTTAAGGAAACAAAAAGGCAATAAGACGTGAAGCATCAACAGGAAGAATGGGTAAATTGTGGGATCCCGACACTCAGCATGCCTATGTGTCCAGTGTCACTGGTAAGTCAAATATCCAAATGTGAGTTATATATATTATATTTTCTGTCACCGATTACATTCCCCTTTGGGGTAATGTGACTGCGTCTAAACAGTATCCTTTAGTTGTGATTATATTCACAATATCACATGGCCCATTGTAGCATATTGCTTGGATAACTTTATTGGAAACCAACTGACCTGCTACGTGGGCACCTGATTTGACCCACTCGCCAAAGAGTATGGGCTCACTCGCACCCGTGGCAGTGACTATTACATCAGCGCCCATCACGGCCTCCTTCACCGAAGAACAAACTCTAACAGGTCCGTGAAGATCATTAACAAACCGATGAGCCATTTCTCTCCTTCTACTCCACACACGGACCTGAAGTAAACACAACACAGGATGACACACAGAAAATCTTTTTCAATAACCTGGACATTTTTCCCATGTTCAGGCTAGCTACCTCTTTGAACTTGAAGACCTTTGTAAAGACATCAAAATGGCTTCTAGCCTGTTGCCCAGAACCAAGGATGCACAACACCTCTGAAAGAGCCGGCATGAACAGCTGGAGAGAGACAATATTTTCAGACTAATATAAATGACTTTATATATTACACCATAACAAATCTGGGGTCTGTTTCAGAGGAACCTACTTTAGCTGATATGGCCGACACTGCTGCGGTTCGTTTGGCTGTGATGGCCTCACCATCCATGATCTGACATTAGAAATAGAGTGACAGAACTAAAGCATTTCCAGAGCAGAATTATGCTGTTGTAACATTTACTTTCCATTAATATACTCTGAATTTATACAGTTATTTGTAAGATGGTCAATAATGGATGGATGGGAGGATAAATTAAAATATGAACATGTTTACTTCTGTACTGAATTAAATCAATTCATTAACCTTACCGAGTACAAAAAAATCTGTTTCACTTTTTTTAATATTTGAAAAACGTGTGCACACCAAATTCTGTAGTTTGACTTATGAAATAGTAATTACTAATTTATGAACATAAACATAACTAATTGTAACTATGGGGTAAGTAAAATGTTATTCATTTTTATTTTAATGGTTCCAAAATTTGTTTATTGAAGGTTACACCACATGACATTCGTCAAAAAATCATTAATGAAGAATGCAATTCATATTAAATTCCATATTGAACCAATTAAATAATACATTCTTCAAAATAAAACTTACTAAGACGAAAATCTGCTATTATTATCAATATTTGGAAAACTTTTGTACACCAAACTAATGTCATGTGGGTTAACCATAGGGGTTCAACCAATGTGAAAAAGATCAAATGGGAAATGACATCAGAGAGCTATTCAGTCCGTCCATGGAGATATTCTCCTAAAATATAAGATCATTTCATTCGTAAGGCAAGATTGGTTAAAGTTTTAAAAAACATGTCTTTACAATAATATGTTATGTATAAACGCCATATAAAGTTAGAATTCTGAGTTATAAAGTCAGAATTGTGAGATATAAAGTCAGAATTGAGTTATAAAGTCAGAATTGTGAGATAAAAAGTCAGAATTGAGTTATAAAGTCAGAATTCTGCGTTATAAAGTCAGAATTGTGAGATATGAAGTCAGAATTGAGTTATAAAGTCAGAATTGAGTTATAAAGTCAGAATTCTGAGTTTGTAAAGTCAGAATTGTGAGTTAAAGTCAGAATTCTGAGTTATAAAGTCAGAATTCTGCATTATAAAGTCAGAATTGTGAGATAAAAAGTCAGAATTGTGAGTTATCAAGTCAGAATTGAGTTATAGTCAGAATTCTGCGTTATAAAGTCAGAATTGTGAGATATAAAGTCAGAATTGCGAGATTGAAAAGTCAGAATTCTGAGTTATAGTCAAAATTGTGAGATAAAAAGTCAGAATTGTGCGTTATAAAGTCAGAATTGTGAGATAAAGTCAGAATTCTGAGTTATAAAGTCAGAATTCTGCATTATAAAGTCAGAATTGTGAGATAAAAAGTCAGAATTGTGAGTTATCAAGTCAGAATTGAGTTATAGTCAGAATTCTGCGTTATAAAGTCAGAATTGTGAGATATAAAGTCAGAATTGCGAGATTGAAAAGTCAGAATTCTGAGTTATAGTCAAAATTGTGAGATAAAAAGTCAGAATTGTGCGTTATAAAGTCAGAATTGTGAGATAAAAAGTCAGAATTGTGAGATAAAAAGTCAGAATTGAGTTATAAAGTCAGAATTCTGCGTTATAAAGTCAGAATTGTGAGATATAAAGTCAGAATTGAGTTATAAAGTCAGAATTGTGCATTATAAAGTCAGAATTGTGAGATAAAAAGTCAGAATTGAGTTATAAAGTCAGAATTCTGCGTTATAAAGTCAGAATTGTGAGATATAAAGTCAGAATTGAGTTATAAAGTCAGAATTCTGCGTTATAAAGTCAGAATTGTGAGATATAAAGTCAGAATTGAGTTATAAAGTCAGAATTCTGAGTTATAAAGTCAGAATTGTGAGATTAAAAAGTCAGAATTCCGAGTTATAAAGTCAGAATTGAGTTATAAAGTCAGAATTCTCAGTTAAAGTCAGAATTCTGAGTAATAAAGTCAGAATTGCGAGATTAAAAAGTCAGAATTCTGAGTTATAGTCAAAATTGTGAGATAAAAAGTCAGAATTGAGTTATAAAGTCAGAATTGTGCGTTATAAAGTCAGAATTGTGAGATAAAAAGTCAGAATTGTGAGTTATCAAGTCAGAATTGAGTTATAGTCAGAATTCTGCGTTATAAAGTCAGAATTGTGAGATATAAAGTCAGAATTGCGAGATTGAAAAGTCAGAATTCTGAGTTATAGTCAAAATTGTGAGATAAAAAGTCAGAATTGTGCGTTATAAAGTCAGAATTGTGAGATAAAGTCAGAATTCTGAGTTATAAAGTCAGAATTCTGCATTATAAAGTCAGAATTGTGAGATAAAAAGTCAGAATTGTAAGTTATCAAGTCAGAATTGAGTTATAGTCAGAATTCTGCGTTATAAAGTCAGAATTGTGAGATATAAAGTCAGAATTGCGAGATTGAAAAGTCAGAATTCTGAGTTATAGTCAAAATTGTGAGATAAAAAGTCAGAATTGTGCGTTATAAAGTCAGAATTGTGAGATAAAGTCAGAATTCTGAGTTATAAAGTCAGAATTCTGCATTATAAAGTCAGAATTGTGAGATAAAAAGTCAGAATTGTGAGTTATCAAGTCAGAATTGAGTTATAGTCAGAATTCTGCGTTATAAAGTCAGAATTGTGAGATATAAAGTCAGAATTGCGAGATTGAAAAGTCAGAATTCTGAGTTATAGTCAAAATTGTGAGATAAAAAGTCAGAATTGTGCGTTATAAAGTCAGAATTGTGAGATAAAAAGTCAGAATTGTGAGATAAAAAGTCAGAATTGAGTTATAAAGTCAGAATTCTGCGTTATAAAGTCAGAATTGTGAGATATAAAGTCAGAATTGAGTTATAAAGTCAGAATTGTGCATTATAAAGTCAGAATTGTGAGATAAAAAGTCAGAATTGAGTTATAAAGTCAGAATTCTGCGTTATAAAGTCAGAATTGTGAGATATAAAGTCAGAATTGAGTTATAAAGTCAGAATTCTGCGTTATAAAGTCAGAATTGTGAGATATAAAGTCAGAATTGAGTTATAAAGTCAGAATTCTGAGTTATAAAGTCAGAATTGTGAGATTAAAAAGTCAGAATTCCGAGTTATAAAGTCAGAATTGAGTTATAAAGTCAGAATTCTCAGTTAAAGTCAGAATTCTGAGTAATAAAGTCAGAATTGCGAGATTAAAAAGTCAGAATTCTGAGTTATAGTCAAAATTGTGAGATAAAAAGTCAGAATTGAGTTATAAAGTCAGAATTGTGCGTTATAAAGTCAGAATTGTGAGATAAAAAGTCAGAATTGAGTTATAAAGTCAGAATTCTGCGTTATAAAGTCAGAATTGAGTTATAAAGTCAGAATTCTGAGTTATAAAGTCAGAATTGAGTTATAAAGTCAGAATTCTCAGTTAAAGTCAGAATTCTGAGTAATAAAGTCAGAATTGCGAGATTAAAAAGTCAGAATTCTGAGTTATAGTCAAAATTGTGAGATAAAAAGTCAGAATTGAGTTATAAAGTCAGAATTGTGCGTTATAAAGTCAGAATTGTGAGATAAAAAGTCAGAATTGAGTTATAAAGTCAGAATTCTGAGTTATAAAGTCAGAATTCCGAGATGAAAAGTCTCAATAATCTTTTGTTTAGTGGCAGAGATAGGCTTCCATTCAGATGTGCACAGGAGGTGAAGGTGATCAGGTTTGTGTGGCTCACCGCCGTGACATGGCCGAGCTCGGGATGAAACAGTAACACTGTGGCTTGAGTTGATGGTAAACTGGAGCCCTCTGGACGTTGGTAGAAAGTCACCATCTTAGTGCATAAAATACCCTCAGCGGCCATATATGCAGGCATCACGCCTAAAAACCTGACAAACGCATCAAGAGTTTACTTCAACAGATCTGTCAGTAAACGATATTTTGAAGCACGGATTCATTCATACCCACTGTGTTGCTGTATGGGGACCACAGATCTCACAGGCTGAATTATTTCGGAACTGTCCCGTTTAGAGAACTTTCCCATTACAGACTCCAGTCTGGGAATCAGATCATCGTAACTGAGCAAGCGCTCCACCTCATGTTTGTTTAATAAAACGGGAGACATTGCCATAGTTGTTCCAGCCGTCTGTCTTCTATCAAGGACTTCTCGGTTTGTTTTGGACTTTAGCTCCTCAGTCACGTGGCTCGTTCGAGTCCAGCTCGCGTTTCTCATTTTGCATCAAAATAATAATAACAGAATCTCTTCACTGATTTGCGACATCAAAAGTTTATGTTAACTAATATGCACAATTATAAGAATATACTATAACAAACATGAATACCTCCACAGAACACGTGACATCACTTTTTGTGAACAGAAGCTCACTTTTGCCATTTTCGGACCCTATCGTCTAAAGTTATGTAAGGAAAATATAAAACAATTTAAGTGCAGTACAAACATCGTTTCTTATTTGTTAGCCACATTGCTGAAACCACATCCAAATAAAACTGCGCCACGGTCTTTTGTCAAACAATGAAATGCAATGTACTAAAAAGTAAAAATTATAATATATTATATTTGCTATACGAGCAAACATCGTTTGAAGAAAATGCATTTACTTAATGGAAGTCAGATTAAATGCTTCAGTTTTGCTTACTTTCATTTTGGGTAACTTTTAAAAGTTATCTATAATGAAGTATAAAAGGCAAGGTCAAAATATATGTAGGCTACAAACAAAATCTTCAAATCTCAATTTCACAACAGTGAATTCTAAATGCATTATTTGCCTCTCTCATACATCTATCTATATACACATATATATAACATAAATATATATTTAATGGGGTATATCTGACAGTATTTATTGTACTGTATTACTGTATTGTAAGAGAAAAAAATGCACTGGTAACATTTTTCAGTTTGCATTAGACCACATTTTATTTTAAAAACCGGTGTTTTAAAATCCCCACATTATTTAAAAAATTTTTTTTAGATGCATTTGATAAATGTTTAGACTACACAAACAACCAAACAAATGTCACTTCATTTAAACCGAACTTTATTATTTCGGCTGTCAGAAACTGAGGATCATATTCAACATTGTTTGATTTTAGCGTACAAAAAAAAAAAAAAAATCCTTAAGGATTGTACTAATACATCATTGTTAAAAAAAAAAAAAAAAAAAAACTGAAAACGAGTGTAAAAGGTATGAGCTCAAACTAGGAGTCTTTCAATAGCCATCTGCACAGACTGAATCTGAGGTTTCAGCTGCGATCCCTCTTTGATGGTGACTGATGTGGCAATGACGGGTCTCGACACTCCACACGCACGTCCGAGAGCTTGTTTAGAGCGCACGAACACATACGGCACGTTCTTATCCTCACACAGCAGCGGCAGGTGCAGAATGATCTCTAGAGGTTCGGCATCAGCCGCCATGACAATGAACTCCGAAATCCCACGGTTAAGAGTTTTAGTGGCTGTGGAAGACAACAAAAATCAGAGCTGGCAAAAGTAACATTCCCAATGTGTAGATAATTAGCTGATCTTATATTCATTCCATTACTAAATATTTATTATTTACTCATCTGTCTCTTTTTTGGTAACCACAGTAATTTTTTTTCTCCCATTTTGACTAGACAAGAGCTTGAGATCAATACATAAAACACAGGGCTGGGTGGGTTACTTTTAAAATATATTTTACTACAGATTACAAAATACATGCTTTAAAAAGTAATTTGTAACGTATTTTGTTACATTACTCAAGTTTAGTAACTTAATCTAAATACTTTAGAACACTTTGGAATGCTAATAAGTGTGGAACAAACACAAAAAAGGTCATTGCAAGTTTTTATCTCACAATTCTGACTTTTTCCCTCAGAATTGTGTGATATAAAGTCGCAATATTGAGAAAAGTCAGAATTATGAGATAAACTCACATACTAAATTCACAATTGCAAGAAAAATTCTGCCAAAATGCAAGAAAAATCTCCCAATTCTGACTTTATAACTTGCAATTGTGAGTTTAAATCTCACAGTTCTGAGAAAGTTGCAGTGACGAGTGAATTATAAAATGACTCACAGACAACTATCACAAAACATGAAAACAGTCGTGGATCATCAGGACATGACAGGACAATTCAGTTGACAGTTGGGCATTTTTTTTTTAATTCAGTCATTTTGTCTTGTTCAGGACAGAACTAAATAAAAATAACAACATTTTTATGATCCCTCTTAAAAGTATTCAAATGTTGATGAAACTTAACTCCGCTTTTTCAGACTGTCAGAGTCAGAGTATCACCAATTGCTGTTTAAATGACATTAAAATTCAAAGTAATCACTTTGGTAATCTAAAACACTTTTCAGATGTAACTGTAATCTGATTACCACCCATTTAAAATGTAACTGTAATGAAATACAGTTACTCAAATTTTGTACTTCAAATGCGAAACTAAGTTACTTGTATTTCATTACTCCCCAACCGATAATACATAAACGTATCAATACATAAACAAGACAAGCAAACCACTTTTGCACACTTGGGTTATTAGCATGAGCTTGATCACTTGTATTTTTGATCATGTGCATTAACAATGCAAATACAACAAATGTTTACAAACCAATTGACCCTTCGCAAAAAGTTTAATTGACAGGCGATCTAAACAATCATAACACCGAATCCGCCATCTTATCCGAGATAGCCGTCAGGGAGTAGCCTATGGTAGATTAACGTAGGTTAATTTGAAATATTGTGTGTACTCACATCTTTCTGCACTTGAAACAACATTCCTTCTGATGTTCATTCATGTTTATTTGATGCTATAAATGAACTAGTATGAAGAGATGATCGGTTCAAGAGCCGCTTGAAGCTACAGCGATCTGTCACGACACATTAAAGAGACACTAGACGCTATTTATTGTTTAAACTTCTTTAAAAAATTACAATATTTTAAATATGAAACCCTTTCATACGTTGTCAGTGTCCTCTTTGCTCCGCAATGTATTTTTTACTGCAGGTGAACATGTGTGGTGTGAGAGCACATGGGTTGTCGGGCAAAGCAACAGGGGACGGGTTTTGCGAAGGGTCAATTGAAAATGTTTTCATGAAAGTGGAATCTATTAACTATAATCAACATAAAAGTTTGTTCTTTTGATAATATATACTGGTTGTTTTGTAGGCATTGGCAAATCAGGTCAATTAGAAGCAATTACATATTCTCCTTTTTGTATTTTACACGCATAAGTGTTAAAATGTAATCAATCTACGTTATAAAACTGACCCCAGATCAGTTAAAACAATTAGACATCAGTCCCAGTCGCCATCCAGCGGCGAACCATCGGAATTTGGATTTCTCTCACTTTTTTTTTTATATTTATTTTGAATAAAATGCATAAATTAAATTTGGAAAAGTTTTGAATTCATGGTTCAAAACGGTACGACGTTATGAAGAAAAATTTGCTGAGATCGCGCGGCGAGTTTCATAAAAGATTCGGAACTACAGATTCGGGAAAAAAAAAAAAAAAGATTCGGTTCGAAGCTTCATGACGCAGAATTTCGAAAGCGTCCATCACTAGAAGGTTATAAAACAAGATTATTTAATCATAGATGTTGTTAATGTTCCTAATGGAGAAACAATCGTCTTGTTGAGGTGCTTTACCTTCATTGGCTCCTTTTCTCAGCTGTTTGTAGTTGGACGCCTGCTGCACCAGGTCCAGAATGGTTTTGGAGAGCGTGGCGTCTGCCAGAGGATAGGCTTTCGGGTTCACTTCAGCTTCAGTCTGTGTAAACAGGGACAGACACAAGCGTAAAGAGTTAATAGCAAGACACCCGGCTGCATAAAGTTAACAAAACGATATTACACGGTTTAACCATGTTTGTATTTAGATCCCAATCATTAAAAACATAACGCAAATTAAGATTGTGTATGAACATACTTTTGGCGTGCAAAATTTAAACGTAAAGAAAACGTAAAAAGCCGCACACGTGATACTCTACTCACCATCGTGTTTGTGTTTTAGCTGGTGTTTAAAATGAGTAAATACACGCGGGTCCTCTCGGCAACAGCTTCACAGAGGACAGTACTATTTAACTAAACCGAAAAAGCATAGACTTTAGCAAATAAACAAAAGAAATCGCTTTAATGACTTGCGCAGCTTTGAGATCTTCACCACTCGCAACCATGGACTGCTCGTAACACGTGTTTGTGATTGACACACTGCGCATGCGCACAATTCAAACTACTTCCTGTAGTTATTGTTAATTTATTATTTTTTACATTTCATATTAAAGTTATGGCGTACGTGATGCTAAGAATTAAAATAATATATAAAAAAAATATTATAATAAAATATTTTAAAATCACTAAGTTTGTTCACATCTTTTTTTCAGATATGTACGGCGTACGCTATTCAAACGGAAGTAGATAAATAATTTGTCTCTTCTGGTTCTGTTAGGAAATGGCCCAAAACAATCAAGAATATTTCATGAAGTAATTATTTTCTTAAAAGAAACAAGACTGTTCAATAGAATTTAAAATAGAGGTGAAATGTATGTGAGTGTATGAGTGTGTACGTGTGTGTACGTATATATATATGTATATATATATATATATATATATATATATATATATATATATATATAATGTGTGTATATGTGTATGTATAAATGTGTATACATGTATGTATATGTGTATATAGATAGATAGATAGATAGATAGATAGATAGATAGATAGATAGATAGATAAAATAATCCTCCCATTTTATCGTTTCAAACTTCCCAACCATTATGCGCTCCACACTCCTATCCAGTAGGTGGCGGGAATGCACCCTTTAACTTGGTCTGCCAACCGCCATTAACACCAGAAGAAGAAGAAACGGAACTAGTCAATACTCCGAGTCGCGATGTGGCAGTATGTACTTGCGCTTTGTTTTGGTTTCGACGTAAAGAAGTAGAGAGTGAAGGATTTTGGGTAGGACATCTTTAGGTCAGCCATATTGCTGTGGTCTGTGTGAAGGAGAGAGAGAAGATGAGGGGGATCCGGGGAATAAGCCAGTTACCGGTGAGAGTTTGATTCACGGGCTTAACGATGACTAGTAGAGGTTCTGCTGCATAGTTTTGTGTCTCGTTTTAAGCAGGTGGTCCAGATAAGACAGACGCTGGCCTTGGTTCTCAAGATGAGAGATACTGTCAGTTCTTCTCTCAACATGTCATTTTTTAACTTCGAGGTTTTATCCGTATTTTAAATTCAGTTATGTAGAGCAGCTGCTTTCAGTCTTCTAGATGTAGCAGAACCGCATCCTAACATATAAAAGCCTGTATCATTTATTGTATTAAAGACCAAAGATGGTTTCTGTAATCCATTATAATACTGTACTTAGATGTATGGCTTTTTAGTTTATTTTACTTATTTTAATCAATTTTATTTATTTATTCATCTCTAACCATTTCTACGGGCCCTTATGCTCTCATTTCCCGATACTAGAGCAGGAAGAAAAGCAGAATGAATATTTAGTTTAGTTAGTTTTCATTATATTAACCTTTTGAGTGAAAAGTTTGTACTTAAATGGTTAAAATTAGTTGTGATACATTTTTGGACAACTTTTCAGTTCAAATTTATGTTTGATTTGTCACACACACACACAACCATACACCATACAACGTGTCGTGAGATGCTTTTTGGAATTCTCATGATTTAATTTAAAAAAAAAAATGTATATATGTATATATATGTATATGTGTGTATATATATATGTGTATGTGTGTATATATATATGTGTGTGTGTGTATATATATATATGTGTGTGTGTGTATATATATATGTGTGTGTGTGTATATATATATATGTGTGTGTGTATATATATATATATGTGTGTGTGTATATATATATGTATATATATATATATATATATATATATATATGTATATAAATGTATGTATATGTATGTATAAATGTATGTATATGTATGTATATATATATGTGTACATATATATATATTGTGTGTGTATATATATATATATATATATAATATTTATACACACACATACATATATATAGATTATATAGATTTAAGAAATGGTAAATAAATATATGGTGAGGGCTAGGAGTAGCAACAGTTTAATGATAATTTTACTTATTACCTGAGATGAGATTATTAGATGAGACCATTACTTTATACAGATTAGAATGTTTAATTGCATATTTCTGATGTCATTGTGACTTCAACTGAAATTCACATGAAAGGAAGGGCCTGTTGCACTCTTTATTTGCCCATTGTGAAACCTGGGTTTGTAGTTATCCCATGCCTCACAATTCCCCTCTTTATTCTACTCTTTTTGCACACATTGCTTCTTCAGAGGCGTGATGTCTTTTCTGATTTTCAGAGGCTTTATGCAGCCCAGGCTGCCCGTAAGGTGGAGGTAGCGGCAGCCGTGGAGCCACTAAAGTTTCTGCCGCAGGAAGTGCAGGTCAGTGGATGATGATATGTCTTTCTCTCCACAGAGACGCTTCTATGCGGCCACTCAAAGGGACCAGCCCTTGACTGTGCCTCTGTCGGGCGTCAAGGCCTCGGCAGGTGCCCCTCACATGTACCAGGATGTTCATGTATGTGTGGGTGCTGGGGATGGGTTTCTGCTCTGACTATGAATTAGAATTTCAATTAAATTTGCCATGAGTTGAAATTTGCACTGCAATGCCAGAAAGATTTCATTAGTCCGATGCAAGTTTTGGGATTAAACCAAGCAAATTATTTAATTCAACACATTTATGCAGATTTATTCCCTGAAATGTTCAATACATCAAATTTTTGATTTTTGTCATATTGGCTTCAGGTTACGGTAACACTTTACAATAAGATTCATTAGTTAAACATTAGTTAATGTATTAACTAACATGAACTAAAAATACATTCATTGTTTGTTCATCTTAGTGCTTTAACTAATTTAACAAGATATTAATAATGGATTAGTAAATGTTGAAATTAACATTAACAAAGATTAATAAATGCTGTATAAGTGCAGTTCATGTTAACTAATATTAACTAATTAACCTTATTGTAAAGTGTTACCTAACATTTTAACATATTACATAATATATTGAGCTATAACTCCATAAGTGCACTAATATTAAACATTAGATCATTTCGTAGTCCATTAATTATGTGAATATTTTATGTAATCCTGTAAATGAGGATTTACATTTTTAATTAATTATAAATTGGATAAATATTATAAAGTATATGTGAATCATATCTCTAAAAAGCATTTCAAATGTTATTTTATAATTATTCATATATTTTTTTCTGGATTCCTATGTGTGTTGTTATGGGTAATTTAAAGCTGAGAATTGAAATTCATTAAATACTCCTTAAAAAAAAAAATCCAAATCACATGGATGCTTTTTTTAGGTATTTATTACTGCTATTTGTGTGTTTTTTTTTTTTTATAGAGGATTATTGAATTAAAATGGAAAATTCCAACATAGTCTGATATTTTATCAATTTTTTTAGCCCTATTGCCAATATTTCCTGATACTGCAAAATATGCTGTGATATGATTTGATAAGATGTAGAAGCCTGCAGTTGATATATATATATATATAACATGAACATTTAATTAAACCCCCTGAAAATGACAAATACTGTATCAGTTGGAACATCCACAAAAAAACAAAATAATTTTAATTATATAGAAAATAAAATAATGAAAATTTGCAGATGCGATCAGTCATCTGATGACAGTTGATTAGCTTGTGCAAGAAAGTCTTTCAGTCATCTGTGCTTTCCAAAGTTTCCACATTAGAACACAACAAAATGAGGTCCTACAATTGTTTAAAAAAATAGATGTTTACATTAAAATATAAAAGAGATTACAGAAATAATGTTGTTAAAACTATGACAGCTCAGTGACAATTTGACATCTTTTTATAAAAGTGAAACAAAATTGTGTGGCATCAATAAGTTATATCAATAGTCATTTTATCAATGCATCGATCCATATCATCAAATCACTACACTTCTCAACTTGGCTGAATCAGTTTGTTGAGTTAACGCGTTAATGTTTATCCTAACTTGAAAATGCCAAAACATTGATACGGGTAAGCAGTTTGTACAAATTGGAAGGTGTAAATACACTCGTTCTTTTCCCCATTCCAGGTGACAAAATTGCCCAGCGGGCTAGTGATTGCTTCCCTGGACAACTATTCTCCTGCTTCTCGGATTGGTGTGCTCGTAAGGGCCGGAAGCCGATACGAGGAGATTGAGAACCTCGGTGTCACACACATGCTTCGTCTGGCTGCCAATCTGGTATACATTGATCATGACTCTGTTTGACTGCTGTACTGCTAGTGCACAATGACTCTTGTTAGCATTCACTTCTCTATACTGCTGATTCCAGACAACCAAGGGAGCGTCTGCCTTCAAGATCTGCCGTGGTATTGAGGCTGTGGGGGGAAGCTTAAGGTCAGTTCAACAGTCGCAGATCACCATCTTCTGAACTTCTGTTATGTATAAAATATCTCAGTTGCTTCAGGATGTTTTTTGCCCTTTTTCCTGTTAGACCAAATCAGACCAGCCACTTTTAGTTTGTAACTCACCATTTGAGAACCTCTGGCATAATGTATAATATGTGTTATGGTATATATTGTGAGTAAATGTATATAATCATTTTTTGCGCAGTGTGTCAAGCTCCAGGGAGAACATGGTGTACACCGTAGACTGCCTGAGAGACCATATGTGAGTTGTACACATGATTAGTTTGTCTGATAATGTGTCAAGATTAGTGTTCCACTGGAAACACGTCGTCTGTTTGTCCTTAGTGACACTGTAATGGAGTATCTGATCAATGTGACCACCGCACCGGAGTTTCGTCAATGGGAAGTGTTAGACCTCACTGCCAGGGTGAAAGTGGATAAGGAACTTGCCAAGCAGACTCCACAAATTGGTATGCAGTCTTTAACCCTCTGATGGTAACTTAAGAGCTTTTGAATTTTTTAAATTGCTTACTTCATTTGATTGGTGCAAATCTTGGTGACTTTTGTGGCACTTGCTTTATGAACATACTTGATGACGTGGAAAAGGCCTTAAAAAAACCATCCCTTGAATGGGAAATATGAAAAATACACTTTGGTCTGTTTTGACCACCAAGGATTACAAGAGTGACCCCTAAATGAGGAATACCAGAGGGTTTGTCTTGATTGGAGAATGAACTGTATAACTTTGTCATTGGTTTGTGATACACTTTGGTGGATGGCAGTTCTTATGTCTATTTTTCTTCTGTTTGTGCCTCAGGTGTCATTGAGAATTTGCATGCTGCAGCTTATAAGAATGCCCTGTCTAATTCCTTGTACTGTCCAGACTACATGGTTGGCCAAATCACCACAGAACAGGTAAAACAAGATTTTGAGGGGAATGAATTTTGTTGTATCTCTGTTCAAACTCAATTCGTCACATGTCATTTATCTAATACTTTACATAAGTCACTTAATATCAGTTCCTCCAGAAAAACGCGATTATGCGATCGCTTGATTTCATGCATAATCATCTAAAGTCCGCATATTTATGCGGGGGTCACATTTTTTCAAATATGCCGTACTTTCGCCGCATAAATTGCCGATTTCAGCAAGAAAAATATGCTATGATTTCATAATCCCTGTATTTTCGCTGCAAAAAAAAGTCTCATATATCTTAGCAGAAAGTTGAAAAATGTTGCGTTTACTTCACACAAGTAAAGCGCCATTATTTTCCCCCTGTTGCCATGGGAACCTCATGAAGTGACGTAATTACACGATGTGAACGTCATCTGTAAACCCCGCGGTGAAACCAGGGTGAAGCACGCCAATAATTCTCATTTGCCAACAAAAATAAGCTCAAAAGACCGCGCGAAGCAGTTTCCCAGTGTGTTACATGACGCTGTATATTAGTAGTGTGTAAAATAATTTAGGTTGCAGTAAGAGATTACACTTTGTGCATTGGAAGCACTTCATTTAACAGAAGACGTCTGTTTTGTATCGCTACCTCTGTAAAACAGGAAGCACACATTTTATTTTTTTATATTTTATTTATTCATTTTTACAGAAGTTGAATATTCCTTTTGTAAAGCGACAGAACTGATTTGACTCAATGTTTTGTAATTTTGAGCCATGTGTTGATGAAGGTCTGAAATAAAACAGAATGAGAACTTCAATATTCTGTGATTTAGTAATTCTGCCTCTTTACATGAAGGCAGTATCGAGTGAGAACAGGGTGTTGGGGGGGAATCTCCTTTTTTTCCTCTTTTGCATCAAAAACCGCAGTTTTTGCAAGTTCCCGCAATTTCGTCGCATAAAATTGCAAAAATATCCTGCATATTCTATCGCGTTTTTTAAGAAAACGTGCCGCATAATCAAGGATTTTTGCCCGCAACAATCACAAAAAAATCCCGCGTTTTTCTGGAGGGACTGTAATATGTCTAATTTATAAAATGCCTAAGCACTCTAACATGATAAAAATGCATTCTTCAATCTTTAAACTATCATTTTGATGTATAATATTTGATAGACACACATCAATTCCAACAAGTTATGACGTTGGTTAACAACATGTAAATAACAATCCTGCAACTGAACCAATATATCTACTTTGGTATAAATGGTACAGCAAATAAATGTGTATTACACATTGCAAACAAAAGTAAAATTTGGCTGTTTCCTGTATTTTTATGTCCTCTTACACAGATGCACAGCTTTGTTCAGAACAACTTCACAAGTGCAAGAATGGCCCTTGTTGGTCTTGGTATGTTATTACATCATATTTTCAAAGAAAAACATTTAATCTAATCCCAAAAAGGTAATGAATGTACAATGTACAGTCATTTGTACTTTAAAGGTTACCACTTTTTGTTTGTAAATGATGTGGTACGTTAAGATTGCTTTTATGTTATTGTGTAGGTGTGGATCATGCCATACTTAAGCAAGTTGGCGAGCAGTTCCTGAACATCCGCAGTGGAGTAGGCACTGTTGGCTCCAAAGCTGTGTACCGTGGAGGTAGAGAATATTAATACTACTAAAACATTAATGCATGTTAAAAATATAACATACAAAACACATTTGTAAGGTAATGCATCACATAATGTAAAGAGCTTGACTATGACTTTATTGTAGAACCTAGTACACAGTCTGAATACATAGACAGCAACATCCTGACTGAGTTTAATCACTCTGAATGGACGGCAATACTTAAAGGGGTAGCCCACCCAAAAATGAAGTCTGTTCTTGCAATCATTATTTTAGGTTAGACTTAATAACCCTTTTTGTTAAACTTTTTTCCAACACATATCCGTTTATAATCATTATGAAAAAAAACAAAACATAAATGAATTTTGTCAAAAACAAAACCAACAACAACAAAAAAAAAAAAATGAGGGTGAGTGATGACAGAATTTTCATTTTTTTAGGTGAACCATCCCTTTAACAGTCAATCGCACACACCATTTATATTTACTCATTGGCAGATGTTTTAAACAACGTTGGGGTGGTTGTGTGTAGTCCATATGTTTTTGCTTTCAGGTCATGTGTGCGCTAACAAAATGCTTTTAAAATTTATAGGCCTCCTCCGTAACAATTTGCATAAAACCTTTTATATATATATAATGCATATATAAAGACTTGTAATGGATTATATGGTCTTTTAAAGGAAATTTAAAGGATTAGTTCACTTCAGAATTCAAATGTCCTGATAATTTACTCACCCCCATGATGTTTATCATCCATCATTCATCCAAGATGTTTATGTCTTTCTTTCTTTGGTCGAAAATGATATTAAGGTCTCTGGCTCTGTTCTCCAGGTGAGCTGAGGCATCAGACAGGAGGAGGAATGGTTCATGCGATGGTGACGAGCGAAGGTGCAAGTGTAACATCAGCTGAGGCCACTGCATTCAGCATACTGCAGCATGTGCTCGGAGCAGGACCACGTGTTAAGAGAGGCTCCAACGCTACGAGCAAACTGAGTCAGGCCATCTCAAAGGTCACAGCTCAGCCCTTTGATGTGAGTATCACTTTATGAGACCTTCGGCTCAAAAAAGGCTTTCATGTACGACTCTCTTCATGTAACTCTGTCTGACTTGCTTTGTTGCAGGCTTCTGCCTTCAATGCCAGCTACACTGACTCTGGTTTGTTTGGAGTGTACACCATCTGCCAGGCTAATGCTGCCAAAGACGTAAGTGCGATTTACTTTATGGTCTGGTTATAACATGAATTTATTTTACATGTGCTGGCCAAGGCCATGGGTTTGATTTCCAAGAAACATCTCATTTATGATTAACTTAATTATGTCTAAAGGACTCATCTTATGATACAATGATACAATTTTATTTCACTGAAACAATTGATTATATGATTTTTATACAGATACAAATGGGAAACTTTAGTAAAATAGCCAGTAATTTAATGTTTGCTGTGGTGCATTTATAATCTTAGTATGCTTTTTATAAAAAGGGTTATAATTTAAAAATAAAAGGATTTTTCCTACCCTGATTTTAACCCTCTTATTTTTAACACTTTATTTTAATGGGTGTCTCTGCTGTGAGACTTCAGTGTAAACGCCCACCGCTGTGATTGCTAACTAACATCTTTGCATATGAAATAGCTAAAACTTTTAGTACATTTTTACTATTACAGCTCTTAAGGTTAACTAATCGTGAAAAGTGTTTGGATCTATGGCAGTTTTCAGTTCTGAAACTTACAGGATATTCTTATAGTACAATGACCGCTTATAATCAAAAGGTCAAGGAGAAGTTGATTTCTGACCCCAATTGATGACCCCTTTTATGTACTTGCAACATTTTAGGTTCTTTCACCCCTAGAACTAATGGTGGAAGTACCCACTTTTTGGCATGTTCGCACCTCAAGTACTGGGACTGATTTTATTTCTAGGAACGACTTTTGGGGAACTAAATTATCTCCTACTTCATAGTAGGGTCTAACCTGGCACAATATGAACTATCTGTGACGTGAGTGTACGCTGATTGGATGAACACACGTTTTTTTAAATTTAAAAAAAAGACATGTACACGCTCAGATTATAGCCTATATATTTACTCCATAAACTCTACGAACATGGAAAACAGTCCTCTCAATGCTGAGGAATTATTTCTGCTTAGATCGCGAGATTGGGCATCAACCACACGGCAAACGTTAATACTTTTTCATATACTGTTTACGTTCTTTGTATAGTAGTTCTATCTAATAACGTATTAGAAAGGACTGTTAAACAGATCGTAAACTAATGAAGATGGAGAATGGGACTGCTGTTTCTCATCATGGACAGAATAAGTCACAACAAAAAGCATGGCTTACGTTACTTCAGAGTTCCTACTGGTGGTGCGAATACAACCAGGAAAATGACCCTGGGGTACATTAGTTCTCGAGGAAACACCCTGATGTAGCAGCAAATGAAAAATGGTGTTACCCATGAGACTAAAAGGTTATATAAAGTGTTTTTTTATCTGTTCAGGTAATCAAAGCGGCAGTCGGCCAAGTGAATGACATTGCACAAGGAAACCTTGCAGAGGCCGACCTCAGCAGAGCGAAGTGAGTTTTCATCAGTTTGGTAGCTTGAGAACTAGAGTGCAGCACTTTTTGTATTGTACACATTACATGTATTTGTTTTCATGAAATTATTAATGAATTTGGTCTGAGCAGGAGTCAGTTGACTGCCGAGTACCTGATGTCTATTGAGAGTTCTGAGGGCTTAATGGACGCCATTGGATCACAAGCGCTGGCAGAGGGTACCTACCATTCCCCTGAGGCTGTGACCCAGAAAATTGAAGCTGTGTCTTCGGCTGATGTTGTCAACGTAAGCAACTGTTGTCTCTTAGAGTGACGGTATCTCAGTGCAAAGGCTCTAGGATGGTAACACAAGAATATCACAGGTTCAATCCTGGGTAAAGACAACCTCTCACCATTGGGCACTTACTCCAGCTAGTGTACAAAATGTTTAATATTTTTTCCTCACTACATAATCTCCATTAGTGTTATTTATAGTTGACTTTACTATAAAGGCTCGGCTATACTTAATTTTCCTCGTTCCGCTGTCCCTCGCGTCGTGTCCACACAGCTTTCAAAGTATACTCAACTGCGGAAGCACAGATGGACAAGTTCGATATGCGCGGTACAATTTTTTTTTTTTTACTCTACCAGACATTAGAGGGCACCAACGAATCTTGTCATAACGATGGAGATGGATAGGCAGCTTTGTTTACTGCTATATATCTTTCTTTCTGCACTCTTCTTCGACTGCTGCACAGTAGATCACAATTGTGCTCATTGACATCTAGTGGACTCTTCTGTTTCAACATTCACCTTGCGCATTCGCTGCTGTACGGGCACAGTCTGCGCGGACACAAAAATTAAGCCTAAAGCGTACTTCGGCCGTCCGTGTCGGCGCACCGCCCGCATAATGTTATTTTCGTCATCAAGAGGGTCCGTGGACGTCCGTACACCCTGTCAGCGTGCAGCCGTGAAAAGTCACAGGTGAGGCCGGTTGATGGTGCGAAGACTGCAGTTGCGGAGGTTTTATGAACAGCATTCATATTTTCAAAGCTTTAGCATTGCATTTTTCAGCTTTATGCGCACTTAATATCTAATGCAAGCACATTTATAAATGCATACAAACACAAGTAGCTTCAAGATATTCTGACATTATGACATTGAAATGTTTATTGTAAATGAAGGACATCGTTTTGATGTGTAAAACTGACATTGGTATTGCATTATATGTGTGATGCTGAGAGAAATGAGGAAGAATTATTCAGCATGACACAGAAATGCTTTACCGAGTACCGAGTTTCGGACACGTTGACCGTCGGATTAGAATGAGCGTGTGTGTGTGTGTGTGTGTGTGTGCCGCTCAGACCTGCTCGAGTAGTTCCTGATGGCAGAACAATGTTCAACCCAACATAGTTGCACAGTTACTTTCCGAGAGAGAACAGGTGGATATCGAGCGGCTCATGCAGAATTGTAACACTGATTTTTCACGTAGAACAATAAAATATAACTTTGTGTGCTTTGAGACTGGGCATAAAATCGATTTGCTGTACATTTCACTCGACAGGAGGGGTTGTTGAAGTGGGGGAGGTGCGGGGTCGCGGAGCAGCAGCGCATTTATCATGGGGGTCGCGGGCTAAAAAGTTTGGGAACCCCTGATCTAGTGGACTGTTGTTTTCAAGCACTCAAGTCACTCGCATAAGAGCTGTTGTATGCGGGCCGTCTGCACAGTCTCAAAAAAATGGGCTGCACGTGGACGTGCAGGTGTGCAGGCATCCGCAGACCCTCCTGATGACGAAAATTAGATCGGATGTGGACGGCCGAGGTATACTTTGGGCTTAGGCTGCACAAGGACTGTGTGCATGGACGTCTGCGGACCCTCCTGATGATGGAAATTACATCACGTGGACCGTGCGTGAGGCGTCGCGGAACACAGACTGCCGAAGTATACTTTGAGCTTAAGGGTATTTTAAAAGTATATTCTGGAAAATAGTAATAATCAATCTGTAGGTGTCCAACATGTTGACTTGTCTTGTATCTTTTGCTAAAAGTAGTATATTTTAAGGCTTTATCATTTGGACTGTAATTTTGTCAAACAAAATTGGTCTCATTTGTTTTTCAGGTGGCAAAGAAATTCATGTCTGGCAAAAAGACTATGGCTTCCAGTGGACAGTTGGCCAACACACCTTTTGTTGATGAAATCTGATGGGCAATCAGTACTCTCACACATTTAATCCATCAACAGTGTCTAACTCTTCATTTCACAAAAATGAAATGAAATTATGTTCATGATATCTTGAACGTTGGTCTTGATACTTGTAGAGAAGAATCAGCACTTGTCTATTTGAAATGTATAGATGTAATGTAATAAAGTATCTACCAACTCCAACAAAACTTTATGAAACAAGGTGTGATTTTTGATCCTCTTACCACTTAAGCCTTGAGATCTTTATAACATCAAAGGATCAGGCTGCACTGAAATTAAATTAAAATATGAAATCTTTTTGGAATCTGACTATAAAAGAATTATCGTAATTGATCAGTAGAGTGTCATCATGAAACCTTGGAAATGTTAAGAAGAGGTTAAATTAACAAAAGGTAAAGTAAAACAAACAAAAGCCCTTATTTAACTATATATTTAATAAAATATTTCTAAATAAAATGTTTCTCCTTCAAATAAAAAAATCAAATAATAATAAAATATTACATTTTTAATAGCCTTGTTGCATTGTTTCACAAGTTTACACATTTACAGTTTACACATTCAAATTTATAAAATGGAAAGAAAAAAATATCTTAATTTCTTTGGCCATTAAAATGTATGTTATTTCCACCCAGTTGTAATTATATTTCCAGTATATTACCGGTTTCGCTTTATAACATTTTCGGTCAGTCAAATGTTTTATTTTTTTTGCATATATATTACAGTGGGGAGAACAAGTGTTTGATACACTGCCGATTTTGCAGGTTTGCCCACTTGCAAAGCTTGTAGAAGTCAAGCATGTTATTTTTATCATAGGTACTCTTCAACTGTGAGTGATGGAATCTAAAACAAAAATCCAGAAAATCACATTGTATGATTTTTAAATAATTAATTTGCATTTTATAATTATTTGACAATTTTGAATGATTGACAATTTTGCTTTATGCAATAAGTGTGTAAGATGGACATAAGTGGGTTTTCCCATTGTATACAATACATCTATACACTGTATCTCATTTGCATGTTAATGTGTTCTTGGGGCAACATGTAATGAAAAAAAGAAGTGTAATAATGGGAGTAATAATTGGAATGATTTTCATACATCTAATATTTCATAGGAATATTGAAATATAATTTCTTTCCTTATTCATTTATTGTGTCACCCAAAA
Organism: Opsariichthys bidens; assembly: GCA_037194245.1. Lineage (NCBI taxonomy): Eukaryota > Metazoa > Chordata > Actinopteri > Cypriniformes > Xenocyprididae > Opsariichthys > Opsariichthys bidens. The sequence continues at coordinate 6,484,509 of CM074309.1, forward strand.
TGCCTTATAAACACGCCTGGTGTTTTCAACAGTTAACGTGTGAAATCGATCAACATCTGAGGGAAATGTATGGGGTTGCAAATCAAAATATGAATTTGACTTGCAACCCCATACATTTCCCTCAGATGTTGATTTATGACAAACAATTTTATTAAAATAATTACTAAATATTCTCATATTTACATAAGTGTAATGAAGGAGACAGCAGGATAAGATCCAAATGCAGCTTTATTAAGATCAGAGTAGTCAAACAGGCAATGGTCGATGAACAACAAACAGGAATGTCAGAGAGTAGGCAGAGTCGTAGCCGCTTAAACAGGCAAAGTGGATCGAGACAGGCAGCAAGAAAACAATTGTCCAATAATACAGGCAGAAAATCCAAAGGGCAGGCAGAGAACGATTAAATAATAATAATAATAATAATAATAAAAAAAAAAAGGAACTGCTATCACATGGAGTTACAAGACCTCGCAAAGGTGTGTATGTACAGAGTGCTAATATAGTCCAGATAATGAGCTGCAGCTGGTGAGGTGATCAGTGATTAGGTACGGGGCTTCTGGGAAATGTAGTCTGCGTGAATGAGTGCGTTAGAGTGTGAGTGTGAAGTGCATAGTCCAAGGTCACTAGTGGCTACAGCGGGCACTTCAGCTGACGATAGTTACAATAAGAGTCTTAAATTTTATAACTAAATTAATGTCATTATTTTAAGACCAAGGAGTGAACCTTCCAAACACTCGGTATCTCTGAAAAGCCCTGAATAAGCTCTTTACAGGACTTAAAACGGAGACATGTACGTTGTGAGAGAAATTCACAACAATATAAGGTCCACTACATAGGACAAAAGTCCCAGGAGGATATTAGAAACTTCTATTTTGCTCATTGGCATTTCCAACGAGGACACAACTGTCAAATCAGGCTGGTGACGTCATGCGTTGCGTCATGTTCTCCTGCCCCCTCCGTTATGCCTTACAAAGGGAAAACATCTCGCGAGCAGGTTTTGTTTTGAAAGCTTCCCGGACGCTGTTTTACGGTCTATTAGTTTAAACTGAAACGCGGAAGAATATATGACAAGAAGGACAACTGCGGTTATCGGTAAAGCACGATATTTGCCAGCTTATGCGAGACTGGCTGCGAGAAGAGGCTCGTGCGCTGTGTTGTGTCTTTTTCCTTTTTCAGTGATATCCATAAAGCAAGAAGGAAGATCCAGCACGGATGTAACATCGGAATACTGCTGCTTTTCCACACAGCAATGCTCAAGTACTGGAGTACGTGAAGGGTAACACTTCATAATGGGATGATGTGCAGTGTTGAATGTCATTCTGCTGTTTGCATCAGAATCCCTCAACTGACATACAGATGCTACTGTGATGAACTGAGAGCATCTCTGGGTCCCTCTGAAAAGAGGGAGTGAAAGTTGCCTCCATCTCACACAATCCCAAACATCAAACAGAACTCAACTCACTTACTAAAGTATGAAAATGGATAAACTCACCATTATTTCAGGATGTCTCTTTCTCACAGCAGATATCTTTGCAATTGCAAGTATTGCAAATCCAGATTGGATCAATACAGGCGGCCAAGAGGGTAAGAAACTTAATGTTCAGTCAAACACCATGGTAACTCTTCAGGTAGAGCACACGTGTAAATGCATGTGCAATGTTTTTATAGCTATTGAGCGTTTCTGCATCAAACAAGCACATTTTCCCAGGTCAAGAAAAGACATGATCATATCATTGTCCTTTCTCCACACAACCATTTATGGGTAGAACATATAAATATATAAAGCATCTGGAATTGGCTGTTAAAAGCCAGTGATTAAATGTTTTGCATTAGTGAGATGTGCAGAAGAACGCTTTTAAGGGAAATGTGTTGTTGATTACTCGGTGTGTTTGTTGCTGTATTAATGATGTCCGTTGGGATTTGCCTTCCACAGAGATGAGATCTACCCAGCAGTTAATTAGTTGGAAAATTGTTCTGTTATGCAAACGTGGAAATATTAATAGAATGTTGTTGCTGCAAATGATCTTGCAATGGATCTTCACGTTTTCCACTCTACTTTAACTCTCAAATAAGATAGAAGTATCCATGAAACTTTTCTGACTTTTAACACATCATGGGCTTCAGGAGGGTCTGCAGACATTAGTTTTGTTGAAGAGGAGCTTTTTTTTTTAATTTCACAAATTATTATGAAGAAATACCCCTCCTAGATGAATATGTGTCACAAAACAGCTGTTCACCAGACGTTTTTTTTTTTTTTTTCCCCATTGCAGAGAACAAAAAGTGCAATGCTCACTGAATGCTGAAAACATTCACACACCAATCTTATTGGAGAAATAATTATCTATCCTTCCCCACGACATTTTCATAAAGTATTTTTGCATAATAATGCTGAACTGTACACGCTTTATTTTAAGCCATTTTGCACAGCCTGCTCTCAGGTTAAAAATAAGATGTATAATTGACCGTTCTCCCAGGCAACCAATGTCCTATAGCTGTGCTACTTTCATCTCTGTCGTATCACTCCAGCTCTTTTTGTTCTCTCATCATAAAATAGTTCAAATCAGTATTTCATGTCCATATAATTGTTTCTATATTTAAATAAATATACATATACAATTTAATGATAGTAAATGAGACATACATAAAATTGTGAACACTTACTTTACATAAAATGTACTCAATTTGTAAATTATAAGACAAGGGGTTAAACGTGATTAACCCAAACTGCTCTTATGGCTTCACTATAAAGATGTGAAGAACAGGATATCCCGTGCAATGACTTTAAATGGAGTTTCCCACGGTAAAGCTGGATCTGGCAGTTTTTCAACCAATTACTCACATTTTTTGAAGAGTTGGTGTCCAGCAGACCTCTTAAAGAAAGATACTGACGTTAGATTTTTACATTAGTCCTCAACAGGACAGCTTAACCCTACTGTATCATTAATATGCAAATTTCTAAGGCTTATAAGTTATCAACATTATCAAAACTAAAAAAATGGTTGTACACAATCTACTACATGCCTTATGATTTATTGTTTATACTTTTTAGCAAGTAAAAAGCCTTTTAGTATAATTGTAAAAATGTCAAAAATGTCTAAATATTATAAAAATCAGTATAATATAATATTACATTTTATATTTTCAATAATATTTCAAGATGAGCGCTTTCTGGAGTGAAGCACTTTAGGTTTGCTTGATTATTCATACATCATTTTTCAGAAAAAATCATGTTAAAATGTGAGTATTAAATATTATACATCAGGATTTTGTGTAATGTTTATGTCAATCTTTCAATTATCATCGTATTGCTTTGCATTATATGTTTTTGACCCCTGCAATTAAAACAACAGAGGTTTGATTGTAAAACTAAGCATTTAAATATCATCTTAAAGGGTTAGTTCACCCAAAAATGAAAATTTTGTCATTTATTCCTCACACTCATGTCATTCTACACCCGTAAGACCTTCGTTCATCTTCAGAACACAAATTAAGATATTTTTGATGAAATCCAACACACAGCAATTTCATTACCACTTTCAAGGCCCAGAATGGTAGAAAAGACATCATTAAAATAGTCCACGTGACTACAGTAGTTCAACCTTAATTTTATTAAGTGACGAGAATACTTTTTGTACACAAATTAGGATATTTTTGATGAAATCTAAGAGCTCTCTGACCCCTATGACAAAAATAACTTTATTCAACAATATTTTCTCTACCCTGTCATAGTACTGCGCTGTTGATGTAGTAAACACAGTGCAGCACTTCCAGGTTCTACATCAGAATGCCGCCTCAGCACAGACACGGGAGCCGGCCAATAATGAGCCGGCGTTCTGATGTAGAACCTGGAAGTGCTGCACTGTGTTTACTACATCAACAGCGAAGTACAGTGACAGGATAGAGAAGATATTGTTGAATAAAGTTATTTTTGTTTTGTTTTTTGCATGCAAAAATTTTCTCGTCAGAGTCGGATAGCTCTCGGATTTCATTAAAAATATCTTAATTTGTGTTTCAGAGATAAATGAAAGTCTTATGGGTGTAGAACAACATGAGAGTGAGTAATTGATGACAGAATTTTGATGTTTGGATGAACTAAGCCTTTAAGACATCATTGGGAGTTATAGAGAGACATCTGATATTTATGTATTTTATGTAAGTTGTCGGCTTTATTATTTACATTACAAACTATCAGAATCTCACCTTACTTTTGGCCATATAAATGTTAGAAAGTTATTGGCTAGGTCTTTCAAAAGATTTTCTGATGTCACAATACTTTCAAAACCTGCATGATTTGAAATATATTTTAATATATTAAAATGGTGGTGTATTTGTGGAAGTGGATTGTATAGTTCTGATTCACAATTTAAATGCCATTTAGTGTAGAATTCTGAATATTATAGGAGGAGACAATATTTTTGCAAACTCAAGAGTTCTTCTCTGTAATATATATTGATATCATTATTATGCCCATTTGTAAAATGCTTAAAGGAACATGACATTATTTACTCACCCTTATGTCATTCCTGTAAGCTGTTTTATCTTCGTCTAGTTGTGTTATGTGATGTGCTAAACAAAGACTTGTTTTACTCTTTACAGTCATCTTTACAGTTTTCATGTGTTTTGCATGTAGGAGCTCTTACTGTGGGTCTAGTCAAGCAATGCCAGACTATCCATGGTCGAAACAGGATATGTATCTCCCCAAGCCTTCCTCCAGAATGGGTCACTACCCTGTTCTTCATTATCTTGGGCATCATCTCGCTCTCCATCACATGTGTCCTGCTTGTGATCTCACATTGGCGGCGAGAGGCAACAAAGTATGCCCGCTGGATTGCTTTCATGGGAAGTAGGTTACCTAAAGGGAAATTTGATGTGCACAAATAATCCAAATCTGTTGACTGGTTTTAATAACCTTGTGTTATTATGTTTGCTTTTTCTAGTGGTCCTCTTCTGCATGGCTGCCCTCATATTTCCAGTTGGATTTTACATCAATCAAGTCGGAGGACAGCCTTACAAATTACCCAATAATACTGTTGTTGGGTCATCATATGTACTATTTGTTTTATCAATATTTTTCACAATAGTTGGACTTCTTTTTGCTGGTAAAGTCTGTCTGCCTGGCTGACAATTCCTCTGGTTTTAAGATTTTTTTTTTTAATGGTAAATATTTGAACTGCCTTGCTTTTTCAATGCCATTGTGGTTCAACTGATGACAAACAAATAGGTCAATTCAAATGGATTACTCATTTTCACAAAAGCTCCAATGGAGCTTTTATTAGAATTATACTGTGGTCAATATTTTGGTTAGATTTACAATAATGTACAGTCAGCCAGTCGTTAATACTAAATAAATTATCTTTGTATCACCCTCTGGAGGTTTATTTCACTATAATGACTAGCTAACTTTACATGATCCTGCTGATGACATGGCTACTCACCAAATAAAGAAACGGACATGAAATATTGATTTGAGTTGAGATAATTTATAAAATTGCACCATTTAAAGGTACATTTAGCAGTTTCAGGCAAACACTATGTAACTTTTTTTGTTCAGAATTAATAAGTCAATATGGTGAGCCTATTAAAAGTGTCTGTTTTAGACCTTTCATGGAAATTGCATTCATGTCACTCCGTAAATATCAGTAAATAGGGAAAATTTGCTCAGGCTACTTTTGATACGTGTATGGTGTGAGAGTGGCATAAATTAGTTGCCAGAAAGGTTTACATTTAGAATGGTAAATCTTAAACCTATGGGGAATCACCTTAAAAAAAAAAAACAGCAAATAGAGGAGAGTCTGCTTGAAGAAAGAGAAACGTGACAGAGCTTGTAATAAAATGAGAATCAACATTGGCTTGGCGTTTTGGAGATGGTGAAAACTGAGGGATTTGAAATGTTAGATGTATAATAATAGTTGGTTTGTATGAACTTCACTCCTATGATCTTAAACATTAGGTTGTAGCCTCCTTGGTAGAGCGTCTGACTCGAGTTCGAAGCCCGCACAGAGCGGGTTGAGTGGGCATCGGGCAAAAATGGTTATAATATACAATGTGTAGAAGGCTGTTTATAACACAACAGTTAAATAAGGTATTTTATTGAACAGATAAATTGCCTTATGTAGCTCTCTAACAGAGTTTGTTGTAAAGAATTATCTATTGTTAAGGGTCATTTCATTATGGTTGTAGCGCTGTGCTGGAGTTTATTTACAGTTAAGCACGCCTTCAGTTAGTCAGCTTGAGATCTTTTCCATCTAAACTGGTTAGCATAGTAGTCAATACTTCATGAGCAATAGTATAATCCTCTATTTTATAGTTTTGAGAAAGAAGTTGAACCATTCATCCACACAGCCGAAGCACAACCAAAAAAAAATGTTCTTCCGCAAAATGTAGCTGTGATGTTTTGTTTTAACCGCTAGAGGGCCAAAAGTTATATAGTGTATGTTTATTTTTAAAATAAGTTCTAAACATTAAGAATTAAGAATGGTGTACACTCATATTATATCAAGACTGTACTTGCAGTAGTTTTCTATAAAAAGTGTTTTAATGGTGTATGTTGCAGGCCGCCCCCTCAATGTATTTGGCCATGGTAAAAGGACGGAGAGAATCCTTAGCTCATCGGTCGCCGCCTTGGTGGATATCACTTGCTAGTAGTGAAGTGTTGTTTGGTGATGTGAAGCGCGAAAACTAGACAATGAAACAAACGTATTATTGTGCTTTACCAGCTGAGACGACAGGAGAATCAGTATCTGTACTGCAGAATAAGCAGAAAATTAGAAGACTGACAATGTATGAGACATAATTTACACAAGATGGAAAGAAACCCCAAGTAGCGTTATAGATCTCGCGTAGCCAGACCTACAGAGTTCAGACGGACGGCAGAAGGTCTGGACTCGATCGTAGCTTTCATTGGCAGGATTGCCCAGGAGGACGTTTGACTGACATGTAACGCAACCAATCACAGTTCGTTTTGTTCCGCGTCATGTTTAGGGACGTTAAAATGTAACAATTACATGTTCCTAAAATTACAGACCAGCGTTCATCTAATAAATTCAGAAATGTTACGCAAGTCAAATACCATAGGCATATACACTAGACGCCGCCTGGGGGCTCTCAACATGCGTCAAAAGCGCCGCCATCTTGGAACAGGGCTCTTGTCACAGGAAGTGTCATCAGTAACGCTGCTTTCTCCGCCTGTACTTTTGAATTCATGGACGATACCGGACTTTTGTGCTGCGTATGGCTGTTCAAATGAAAGAAATCTTAAAACCAGACAGCAAGGGATTACATTTCACAAGTGAGAATGTGTTTGATGATATTGAATGTTACGAAATTATATTTCTGGTCGCGTTGGTTTGTTTCAGTCTTTGGTTAATGACCGCAGCTAATCCATGCTAGTTACCCATTAGTTTATGACAGTGAGGAAAACCGACAATGAACAGAATGTATTTATATCAATGCAATATGATCGTAAGATGTTGGAAATGTGGACAGCTGATTTGGTCTCTATTCAATAGTTTCTCCGACTGGCGCTGTGTGTCCGAGTTCAGTCTCCGTCTATTTGCAGTCAGCATTCTGGGCTATCGGAGATGAGTCTTAAGTTAAAACAAATAATCAAGTTTAACCAAACACACTAGTTCTGGCTGTTTACCCCGATTGTATCTGATGAGATACGAAGTGATGGGGGAAAAACAGAAACTGTTTACAACAACAAAAAACCGGGAACAAACCTTTTAAGCTAGCCTTTCCTCTGCTCCGTGTCCCTGAAGTACACTAAAAACTATGGACTTGGATTTGTTTTGTTTGTAGATTCCGAAGCTCTTAATTAGGACATTAAAAATTGTCCCATGCTTTTTTACTTAAAGGCTCAACTTTATGTATGTTTCGTAAGATTCCCTTATCTGTCAAACATATTTTATTAGATTGTCCTGCACTGAACACAAGCAGATGCTCTTTTATGAAGTTACTTCACTTAAGGACATATTTAATGAGATTACGCCTGAAAAATGTTAATTAAAAAAAATTGTATAATATGACTTGCTGTTTATATGTTTTGTTTTTATTGCATTTATACGATATTTGTATTTTTGTAATTTAATACTAATAATAATTAAATAAAATACTCTGAATTGGTTTGTAGATTCCCACGTGATAAACAGAGACGTCAATGATAAACGTTCCTCTCAAATTTGTGTTTTTCTTCCACCAGCAAATTGCTTTGTGTATCATATTTAATAAAGCAATACAATTTGAATGTTTAAATTAACATGTATAGTCACACCATCGTAGCAATTTTGCATGCATTAGGCTAAGGTAAGTAGCGATAGTTCATTCGAAGTTTACTCAAGTAGAAGAATGTGACTAATAAACTCAGGGCTACTAGCACTATGCATTATATTTTTAAAAAGTAGATAATCTTAATAATCAAAACCTTAAATTTCTCTGGACTCAATGATAAATACATGTCTGACCGTTGGAACGAACAAAAAAAAACCCCTAGAAAATCGCATTCATGACGATTTATGGTGATTTTATTTCTTTGCCTGCATTGACGCTGATGCATTAAAGAGGAGGGGTCCCCTGTTCCATGATGGCGGCGCTATTGACGCATTCGCTCCAATGAAATTCCATAGCCAGGCGACGTCTAGTGTATATGTCTATGGTCAAATACAAGTTGGAAAACAAAACATGACAATAGAAAATCTTCTAGGAAAAAGAATATCTGGGAAAATATTCAGTGTCCCACTGGATTATTTGAAAAATACTTGGATAAATGAAAAAAGTGAATATGAATATATAGGTTTTTCATATATTTTTATCTTTCCTTCCTTTAAGTTGGTTTGCCAACTGCCAATAAAATCAAGAAAGAAGAAGATGTTGTGCATGTTAACTGCAACAATGGAGCCGCGAACTTCAAATACTTTTGACAATTCAGTTGATACTGTTAATTGCTCACTGTCACTGTTGTAAACATGACGCGTTCTTCTTCTACTAGGCAGTTTGGAGTTGTTTCCAGGTGGACCATTAATGAACGCAACACTCGCGTCTCCCGGAGATCCTGTAAAATTCAACCAATCAGATGACGACTTCGAAATTCCTGAAGTGTTTCCAGTAAAGTGTGTCATGTGCATCAACGGTCCGTGGGCGTGATGTCTGAGGCTGAGACTACGTTAGAGATAGCTAGCTTTTTTGTTTGACTGGTAAGACAATTACTTATTCTGTAGATCGTTTTCTAAAATTCTAAAATATTAGGTTAATTTACAGTTAATTTGCGATGGAAATGAATACATTATGCAAATTAGCCTTAATAATCCAAGTAATAATTAACTACCAATTTTATATTCGTCATCTTGCGTTTTAAGGTATTTGTTTGTATCATACATTTTTGAAAAGGGAAACATACATGCAACAGCAGAGGGCAGTGAATGCCAAATAAAGTGTCTCCTAATTACAGTTTTTTCAGGGACAATGTAAGGTACCATCAAGCTTGGAAACATGTTTGTGTTATGATATTAAGAATAATTGCGTCGTGTCCATGACATTTTAGAGTCCATAGAATTTAGTACAGTTGGCTAATGTTCACTTCTTAATATATACGGTTGTAATATAGCTATGGTTTTCTTATGAATTATATGGAAATATTATATGAATTTTTTGTGATTTTCAAAAGATTTTGGCAGCGGTGGGATTCGAACCCACGCCATCGAAATGACTGGAGCCTAAATCCAGCGCCTTAGACCACTCGGCCACGCTACCACGAGACTACATTGTTGACAGAGGACAATAATATTTTTAAGTAGCGTAAATCAACTCATAATTGCAGTTTTATGTAGATTTTATTAAAAAGAACTAGTCAGGAAGCATGTCAACTCGCTTTTATATATATAAAAAACAATCGTTGATTATTTTACTTGTTAAACTGCAGGTGTCATATGTTTCATAAAAGTGAATCCTTAAACAAGTTTTGGAACAACGGTTAGTGTCATTTCGGACGATGCTGACACAGGCAATAAAAAGAAACCCAAGAACACGAAAATATTTGCTCGGTTTGCACACCACTCGAGTTGGATGGGCAGCTCTGTTCTTTTTCACGGTGGCTACGTGCAGCAAGTCCACACCAGTGTGGAGGCTCGCCCTTCCCCCGCGAATGCGCGATTCTACTATGCCGAAGAGTCCGCTCATGAATATTAATTACGTATCGTGACGTTTTTCTAGTACGCTTACTTGATTTGATTTTGGAATGTTGCCACTTGAAGGCTCGGCTTATTTTCTTTACGTGGCCAGGAAATAATCACTTGAGGAAATTAATATTCATGAGCAATGCCTTTGTCTTAGTAGAATTCGTAAAATGCCCCTGCAATCGATTAACAACATAAACTCCCCCATAAAAGGCCATGTGACTGTCACACGGCTCTCACTGGATACTATTTCGACGTTACTTTTTTATGTAAACTGTTTTTTTTGTTTTCGTTTTTATACATTTACATACCTGACATATCTGAACTTATAACTACATTCATGTAATTTTCTTTACGCCCACCAGAGGGCTAAATATGCAGCTTTGTGGTTGTCCTGCGCTATGCGAGGCTGGAGGAATAAACAACACAAGGGAACATTTTGCGCGCAGGCTCAGACACGTAACGCTAGTACACATTTCTGCAGGGACACAGTAAACCTGTCACTGTCCAGTGTGCTCGAGGCACAGCTGCGGCTGAAACTTCCGCTCAAACGCGCTGTTCATGGTTGAAGTGGCTTCCTTTTCCGAAAGGGTGTGAAGACGATTGGAGATAAGAGAGAATATATGTATCTTGCTTTTGTTATGCCTTCAATTTAGCCACTTTATTCATTCTAGCGTAAGGTATGTGACACGCGCTTTTGCTTATTCTTGTGCTCTGCAGTGTTCATTTGTTATGTTCTGCTGCTATTAGTTATTATGCTGCAAAATACATTATTATAGCTTTATATTACATCTTAACTTGAAGGTTTGAAAGGGCGTTTGTCATTGTAAACATAATTCCTCAAGTAATTTGGCATAACGACTAGTTGACGGGTCGATAGAACGCGTAAGGCTGATATTAACGAAAACCTTCACATTTTATCAACCCGTTATTGATCATTCGCGACTTTTAACCTTTAGGTGTTTCCATATTTTTTGACAAAGCATATGATAATGTAATATTATGGGGAATTTAACCACTCACTTGTAACGCACCAGCGACCCGGGTTCGATCCCCACCAAGGGCAAGAGTAATGAAAACGTAAATATTTGACACTTAAACTAACGACTAGTTGACGGGTCAGTGGAACGCAGGGTCAGCTTTATTTATTTACGAAAACCTTCATATTTGATCAACCTGTCATTCTACTCTTAAAAGGTGTTTCCATGTTTTCTGACAATGCATCTTATAATGTAGTATTTGACACTTATTGTAACGTGCTTGTTTTTAGTTTTGGTGCACAACACAGTGGGACATCATGACTGAGGAGGAGCTCATGTTTTGCATGGAGGAGGTTGGCAGCCCTTTGGATGGACCTAGGAATGGATGTACTAAGAATAAAGTGTCTTTTAAAGATTCCAATGCCAGTGATGATGATGATGAAGATGACCTTCGCATATGCCCCATCACCGACGACCCCATAAGTCCAACCAAAGGTTTCTGTGACTACCCAAAGAACCTTGTTCGCAACCAGCAGCTTTCTAATTCATTGCCCAAAAACTCCTTTTCTTACAAGGTGAGACTTTCCCAGTTGTAACACTTTTACACAATAATCTTTATATTAGGAATGTAACCATATATCATAATACAATATATCACATAAAAAAATGCAACAATATTTATTGTGGACAGTGAGAATGCATTGTGTATCGTTCACCCACAATGAAAATTACTGTGAAGGAAAAAAGTTACTATATTAAACTACTATATATAATGTTGAATAATGCAATGAGAGAATATTTGTTGGTCCTGATAATGCCAAATGTCTTGTGTTACCAGTAAAAAGTGGATTGCATTATTTTAAATATATCTAGTCAGTGACAGAGTGCAAGCATTTTCGTCTAAAGTAATTCTGTATTTTCAGCTTCAGAGTTATGAATATTTTTATTCTGGTGTCACCATTGTCATGTGCATTCGGTTACCAGCACCAAGTCCAAGCATATTCATTTCAGTTAGATAAAACACTTATAATACCTGTTTTTATTTCTCAATTACACATGTTTTTAATTAATACTGTCAAAAAATGTAGCATACTTATGTTTGAAACAATCATAATTTCAGAATGCGAGTTCAAATCATGGCTGCTGTTACTGCATTGTGTATTTTTAGCTCGACTGTAATGCTGTGTTGACCAATCATTATCCAGAACTTGAACTATCCATTTCATACTGGTATTTTGGGGGTACTCCAAGAACGTTCTTATCTTGGTTTTGTCCACTTGGACAATGACCTCTCTATAATGGTTAAAGAGATTTCCTGTACCACAGAAAACTGGTAAACAAATTTTCTTTCTTAACCACGGGAAAAAATGTTGTTACCAGAAGTAGCAGTAAACTGCAAGAACTGTTTTCCTCCATCTCTGTGACACACCCACATCCATATATGGAGTTTGAGCTCTCTCAAGCTCATAGTAAGCGCCTGGTGATTTCATTTCCTTAACCTTCTGTAATGTAAGTCTTACTGTCAATATGTTAGGTTGCATTTATACTAGTATTTTGCTGTGTGTTGTTTAAACAAGTGGGTTTGTCTATTCCTCCAATTTAGAACAAAAATGACAAAGTGCAGGACGTCATGTTTGGCTCTTTAACTGAGAAAGGCCGGGTATGTTTAATACAAGTTTCAATTTCTACCCTTCACATTTTGTGTTTCTTTCCCCATTCTAGCCTGGAATGCATGCTTTTTCCCATATTTCTCCTATCGCATTTTATTTTTTATCGCAATAATATTTTTTAATGCTTAAAGCTCCTTAAAGCTCCCCGTCTCCGTAATTTTCCTCCTTTGCTGAGTCCAACACCCACATCTCAAAATCCAATCAAAAAACAGAACCAAATATCTGCCCTACATGTCTTTTTTCCCTTGATAATCTATTACACTTCACAGTAAGGAAAAAAAGATCTGTTGCTACTTCCGTTTCATTACGACTTTGAGCCCATTAAAGCTCTGGTATAAAAACTGTTTATAATGTACAGCAGAGATGTTACTTTTTAGTGCTCGTCTAGCCTAGCATAGTATAATACTTCACTATTTGAATTGAAAATTTATTATAAATGATCAGCTTCAAATATCAGACTGTTTCGATTTAAAAACACAAATACTTGCCTAATTGTCTAATTTAAATGTATGTGTTTTCATTTTTGACTTCTTACAAGTCAGCAATGTTAAAATGTTATTAATTTAAGGTATTTGTTCATGATAGTATTGAATTCCCACTCCAGTATAGTATGTAAGGTTTGGTGGTAAGGGTCAGTGGTAGTCCTGTACTGATTTGGAGATGTCCGGGGCTACGTGATGTCTTGTGACACATGGGTAACGTTTCCAGACGTAAGGGGTTCCCTGTAAAGAGGAGACCACATTTTCCTAGTGTCTGACGTAGATTTGTACTGTCTGTCACACCGTGACATTTCAAAAGGAAATAAATATTTGGTTGAATATACTTTACCACAGGATCTAGGTTTACTGGTTATTTTGGGATGCTTACAGCAGGTTTACTTCATTGATGACACTCGGATCATGATGAGACTTTTACCACAATATAGTAGTACAGTAGCTCTCTTACATTTGTTATTCAGAAATTAAATAGCCCAAAGTTTATGAAATAACCAAGCCTGATGTCTACTCCTCACAAATTCTTTGTTGACAGGGACAGCAATCAAGGAATGTAACTATTCTGGCTCCAATTCCGATTCCTAATGGGTCCAAGATAACATTAAAATCATTTGCTGATGATTTCTTGTATTTATTGTATTATCATGTATTTATTTCTTTAAAAAAAAAACCCCAAAAAACTGGGATCCCCCTACCAAATGTCTACTAAAGACTTTCAGCATTGATTCAAACTTCTCTTTGTTCCTTTATTCCCGCATGTTCTTTGTTGTAGCAAACCTCTTTTCCTCCTATTCTTTTCCTCGATCATTGTTTTGGGCTTGCACACATCCATAGTATAGTGGACCACTACCATGTTCAGTGTTCAACCCATGTTTTTCAAACAACTTCAATTTCTCTTACTCAGGCTACTTGGAAACATGCTATTGAGAAAGCCAAAGCCATGCCTGATCCTTGGGCTGAGTTCCATCTGGAGGAAATCGAGACAGAGCGCTGTACTCGATACAGGTGAGTGAATTTGAGGCCCTTTGGATAGTTAACCTACTGTTCAAAGAGTGGAGGTTTGAATCCATCAAAAGGGGTAGTTTTGGCCTAGTGGTGAGGGAGTTGGGCTTGTAATCTGAAGGTTGCTGGTTCGATTCCCACGCTGGCAGGAATTGAAGGTGGGGATTGTGAATAAACAGCACTATCTCCACCTTCAACACCATGACTAAAGTGCCCTTGAGCAAGACACCTAACCCCTAATTGCTCCCCTTGTAAGTCGCTTTGGATAAAAGCGTCTGCTAAATGATGAAAAATGAAAAATGAAAATGAAAGGCAACACATGAGCATTGTTGGGGAAGCCAGTTGGAATCTGTAGACAGCCAAGCTACAAGCTACTTCAGCTACACTCAATTTAATCTTTTGAAAAATGAGTATAATTAGCTACACTCCAACCTATCAACAAAAATCAGATATTTCTGTTGATTCATTAAAGGCATAATATGTAAGTTTTTGGATTAAAATATCCAAAAATCACTAGAACAGTGATATAAATTTTGTTGACGTGTACCTACATTATCCCAAATGTTTGCAAGAATGTTTAAATTCAGGGAAATAAGCAATTTTAACCAGGACACGGGCGATATGTCTCCTATTAGTGACATCATATGCTCGTTATCCTCAATTTCCTTTTTTTGTTTGTTTGTTTTTGTTTTTTAGAAACCATGGAAACACCTAAGACACTTTAATATCAGTTTTATTTGACAGGTGAGCAACTGTTTGGATGCATTCCTTGACAGAAAACTAATTGTTATATAGCTCTACACAGTCTTATTGTTTAAATCTCGTGTTCTTGATTTACCATGAATACCATGTTTTACTTTACTTAATATCGGTGAAACTTACTGCAGTGTGCAACAAGTGTCTCATAGTAGCTGCTGAGCAAATGCACCGAATAGCTTTCAACACACAAATGTATCTTATATGGTAAAACAGAGCTGCGTTACCCCATATACGTATGGCAGGAAGAAGCGGTCATCTGCCGCATAATAAAAGCTCCACTGCTCTCAAGCCGTCGCGCTTGTCTCTCAATAGCAATCGCTCCAACGGCCTCGTTCCTATCCAACAGCTTTCAGCCACACCATGCCTCATACCAAAGTAATGTTAATAAATCTTTAATACATTAGCTCATCTATGAATATGATTTCTGTTCGAATCCCATCGGATTCTTTTCCAGCTGTAGACGTGAAGACAACACCTCCCATATTTCCACGAAATCAAGGTGTCAAAAAGCTATACCTTTGTTTTGAATAAGCGACCTCTAGTGGCGAAAACTACATATTGTGCCTTTAAAAGTCAATGCAATCAAAACTTTCACAGTTCAAAAGGAGATTGTAAAAGTATTCCATATAAATCCATGTAAGAGACGGGATCGCTTTGTTTGATGAACAGACTTTTATTCAAATATAAACTTTGATAAACACATGTACATAGAGCACATCAAATATAGTAAATAGAAGATCAACCACACTTCCATGAAATCAGGCAAGCACTTTATATTAATTTGTGTTTTAAATAATTGGATATAGGATGATCTAGGTCTAGGAACAACATGAGGGTGAATAAGTTATGTCAGAATTTTCATGTTTGGGTGTCCTGTTTTATAAGATTTTCATCTACTCCCCAACGCTGCACATGAGATTGACCCTTGTGCTCCATCATCACTGAACCTTCGGTTTCCTCCTGACACACATCCAAATCAATCGCAGATGATTTCAGAACATTTGTCATTGCTTGCTAAGTAAGAGACACTGTAAGTATAAGGTCAGATGGACGCACTCTAAGGGTCTGCTCGCAGTTTCGGACTCTAATTTTAAACATTTGTAACTTCACACCTCTAAAATATTCCTTGACCATCAGCCAATGGTTGTGTGTGCCATTAAACAACTGTATCTGATGGGTTGGTCTACATGGCACACAGTGTTCTGGGTCACGGAAAAAAACAACACACACATTTTCTTGTGTAAATACTGGGTGTGTGCTGTGTGTAAATTCTAGTTGCTGCTGTGGGAAAAGTTTGATAGCTACTTCCTGAGAATGAAAGGGAATAGAAAACTACATGTAAAGTGATTTACATTGGTATAAACATGTATTCTTGCTCTTTAGATACAGTGCTGTTACTGGTGAATGGGCAAAAGATGACATATTTATCAAGATTTCCTCTCAGGTACTTTGGCATCATCATATACTTGTTTTCTGTATGAGTTGGAAGTTGCATTTATAAATATATATAAACATATATAATATATTAATATAATATATTAAAGCATTTATAAACATATTTATAAATATGTTACTAGTACTGATTAATTATGCATTCTCTTGGATTAATTGGGATTTTTTTTTACAGCCATTTGGAAAAGGAGCCATGAGAGAATGCTTCAGATCGTGAGTCAAGCAAATATATTATTGTTATAGATTATATATATCATACTCTAGGTAAATATTACTGTTTGTTAATGAATATTGGAACAGAAGCGTGTTCTTCTGTGTTTTTCAGGTCTCAGCTTTTTTTAAAGTATGAATATTCCATGCAATTGCAAAATAGCTGTCATAAAAATGGCACATTATTATATTATATTAAAAGGATTTGAAAATATTGTGTAGAATAGATTTGTTTGTCATGCTGTAGGACGTTACTGCCAGTCATATTGACCAATACTTTGAAGATTGTTTTAATTAATGTTTGTTATCCTGCACAAAACAATTCACTTTCTTAGTGATGGATCTTCCATTCAAGTGATAATTTTATTAGGGCTGCCCCCTAATAATCGACTAAATGTTAAACACGGAGCTCACTTCTCCCCAGAAACATGGACTAACTCGTGTTCCTTTTTCATAATAAAAAAATAGTGTCAGGTGCAGCTTAATTGCCCATATTGTCATGTATTCTGCTTAAATTTCTTTTTTTAAGATGAGGCGGTTATTTGTATACACTCATCTAAAAGATTATTAGGGACACCATACTAATACTGTGTTTGACCCCCTTTCACCTTCAGAACTGCCTTAATTCTACGTGGCATTGATTCAACAAGGTGCTGAAAGCATTCTTTAGAAATGCTGGCCCATATTGATAGGATAGCATCTTGCAGTTGATGGAGATTTGTGGGATGCACATCCAGGGCACGAAGCTCCAGTTCCACCACATCCCAAAGATGCTCTATTGGGTTAAGATCTGGTGACTGTGGGGGCCATTTTAGTACAGTGAACTCATTGTCATGTTCAAGAAACTAATTTTAAGTGATTCGAGCTTTGTCACATGGTGCATTATCCTGCTGGAAGTAGCCATCAGAGGATGGTTACATGGTGGTCATAAAGGGAAGGACATGGTCAGAAACAATGCTCAGGTAGGCTGTGGCATTTAAACGATGCCCAATTGGCACTAAGGGGCCTAAAGTGTACGAAGAAAACAGTCCCCACACCATTACACCACCACTACCAGCCTGCACAGTGGTAACAAGGCATGATGGATCCATGTTCTCATTCTGTTTACGCCAAATTCTGACTCTACCATCTGAATGTCTCAACAGAAACCGAGACTCATCAGACCAGGCAACATTTTTCCAGTCTTCAACTGTCCAATTTTGGTGACCTCTTGCAAATTGCAACCTCTTTTTCCTATTTGTAGTGGAGATTAGTGGTACCCGGTGGGGTCTTCTGCTGTTGTAGCCCATCCGCCTCAAGGTTGTGCGTGTTGTGGCTTCACAAATGCTTTGCTACATACCTCGGTGGTAACGAGTGGTTATTTCAGTCAAAGTTGCTTTTCTATCAGCTTGAATCAGTCGGCCCGTTCTCTTCTGACCTCTAGCATCAACAAGGCATTTTCGCCCACAGGACTGCCGCATACTGGATGTTTTTCCCTTTTCACACCATTCTTTGTAAACCCTGGAAATGGTTGTGTGTGAAAATCCCAGTAACTGAGCAGCACCAACAACCATGCCACGCTCAAAATTGCTTAAATCACCTTTCTTTCCCATTCTGACATTCAGTTTAGAGTTCAGGAGATTGTCTTGACCAGGACCACACCCCCAAATGCATTGAAGCAACTGCCATGTGATTGATTGATTAGATAATTGCATTAATGAGAAATTGAACATGTGTTCCTGATAATCCTTTAGGTGAATGTACAACACAACACAATTAAATTAAATGCATTTCTTTATATGCATTACCTCTGTATTTTCATCTGACTCCAATTATGATAAAGGTTTAAATCATATTTGATTATTTATACATTTGAATAAATGTTTTATTATTTCTTTTAACCCTTAGTTTGAATTATACTCGTTCGTTCGGAATGCTATTACCTTTTGAGTCTCGCTACGATCTCTTAATCACAAACTCGTCAGTCTTGGTCATCTGACCGAGGCAATTGACTGATACTTTTAGACGCCACACCATTCTTGCTTATAGAGTTTTCAAATGTTCATTGTCAGGAAAATCCTTTGTTCTCGTAATGAAAAAGTTCTTCAGTCCAGATGATCCGACTCCAGCCTTACAGCACTCAATACAACAGCATTTATACTCTTAACACAGGTCACTAAACTACATCATTACTTCAGGTTGAATGATTCTGATTGGTTGAGACATAGCTAAGCTTAGAAAATCTCCACACATGGACATATAGTTCGAAGCATATCTCCATTGATTGGTTGAGTCTATTGATTGAAGATGAAAAGTGAAGTAAATGCATTGACCTTGACAAATTACATGTGAATTGGTCACGCATGGTCAACCACAAGAGTAAATGTATGTTTGTGACATGTGTTGGGTGCCTCTCTCAAAAACAAGGAGAAAGAATGTTCCAGTGAAATGACATCTACTTCTTTAACTACTTAAGTCTCAAAAGCTTGAAGAAGTTATTCAAATCAATATCTCAACCAAGTTTGAGCTTGAAGAAGTTATTCAAATCAATAAGCTTGAAGAAGTTATTCAAATCAATATCTCAACCAATCAATATCTCCATGGATTGGTTGAGTCTAATGATTGAAGATGAAAAGTGAAGTAAATGCATTGACCTTGACAAATCACATGTGAATTGGTCACGTAGGAGGCAGGCACCCCAGTGACCGAGGCTGTCATGGTCAACCACAAGAGTAAATGTATGTTTGTGACATGTGATGGGTTCCTCTCTCAAAAACAAGGAGAAAAAATGTTCCAGTGAAATGACATCTACTTCTTTAACTACTTAAGTCTCATAAGCTTGAAGAAGCTATTCAAATCGTTTAATATTTAGAAGGATAAATATTGATTAATACTTCATTACAAAGCACTCAAAAGTATATGGATTGAAGAGGCAGTGGATTCAAGATTCCAACCCTTTCAGTCCCCCATTTTAGACCAATGTGGTGTCTACCAAGTAAGGCAGCTACGGGAGGCCGAGTGTGACACATGCTCCACTGGCAGGTTACAATTGTCTCTTCACCCCATTATGGACATGCCGGAAACTAAGAATTGCGGTCCCCATGGAAGGGTCTCTCTCACCACCCACTCACAACAGGGTATCGATGACCAACTGACCTGACCAACTAATAGTCGACTAGGAAATTCTTCAGTTGGGGGCAGCCCTAAATTTAATACTGTCATCTTGTTTTAAAATCGATTTTTGTTGACCTGTTGCTTTCTATTCCCTTTCGTTAACAGGAAGAAGTTATCAAACTTTTCCCACAGCTACAACTGGAAATCAGCCTCAAACTATGTGGCTAAGCGCTACATGGAGACTGTTGACAGAGAGGTTTACTTTGAGGATGTGAGGTTACAAATGGAGGCTAAATTGTGGGGTGAGGAGTTCAATCGCCACAGGCCTCCCAAACAGGTACTTCTTTGGTGGATGTATTAAAGGTGCAATATTAGATTCTCTACAGAAAGATTTTTTGTTATACTGGTTGAAAGTCTCCTCATATCCTGATAGCAATCACTTTGTTAAATGGTCTAAATGTATTTGTATAAGTGTATATTGTCTGTGGAAGGCGTTGGACCATAGCATGTTCATCCAATCTATATATTCGGTCCAAACTAAATAATACGATGTTTTTACATACTCTCGCGCACCCTGTTCGTGCAAACATCATGCGTCATCAGCGCGTTTCATGCTATGTAGAGATTATACAGATAGACCTCAGTCAAGAGCACCACAAACAAACAGCAGCTATCTTTTACAGTGCCTACAGAATCAAAACAACAAGTTTACGGTGCATTCACGCCACAACTACCATAATTAAGATGGCAACCTGTGACGTTCTAACCGGAGCTATTCACATACTCAATCTCGGCATTATGCATTTCCATGTCAACAGTATCAACACTGAAATGAATCTGCAGCAGTCAGGTATACGCTCTCGTGGTGGAAATTCACCTATGAAATTAAAGTCAGGCCACTCAATAGTAAAATTATCAAACCAACTTTACTGAAAATTAAAATTCAGTGTAGTCTCTCTTACAACCAAAGCATACCTCAGAGAGCTACGAAGTGAACTTCACACAAAACAGAGTATTTATTCAGTCAAATCATACGTAATAATTTTTAGTAAACAAAGAAAGTCAAAATTGATTGCATAAGCAAATAAGTAAATTATCATAAAGCCATCCTACTTCCTTTTACCATATAGGTACAAATTCCGGTTCCTCAACATCCCATAATAGTTATCCCCTCAACATGGTAAATAATTGCAGACATCATCAACATCTTATAACTCCCTTAACTTCTTCTCAGCTAACTGACCTTGAGGGCAAAAAGAGTCATTAATTCTTAAGTCGCTGCTCAGAGAAACTATACTATGAAAGATATATGGTAAAGCATACAAACCTAACCCATAAAACTAAAAGATAACACATGTACTCTTCATGCTCATTGATCAAGATCTGACCCTTACATAGGTGGCTTAACCTCCATTGGGCGGCAGTCTGTTTTCTATCTTCAGTTCGTCGCCTCACATTCTTAGACCGTTAACACATGTTTTTGAAAACATGAACAACAAGAGACAAAAAAGTCTGATACATGTAAATGGTTACATACATATCTATGTGTTAACAATCAAATATCATTTTCTCATGCTTAAAAGATTATGAAAGGATTATTAATTAAATATGTATAAGACATATGATTGATTGAATACACATAAGAAAATAATATTTCCCTTGCCCTCTCTAAGTTGTTTACGTTCATTATTATTGTAATATTATGTGCTTTGAGTCATGAGGTAGTTTAATGTCGTTTCTTCTGACGCTTTGCCTAGAGTAGATGTGAACAATCATACCAGATATGAATTATGTACTTCTTTAACGCATCCCTTCATTATTAGGTTGACATCATGCAGATGTGTGTTGTGGAAATGACCAGTCGCCCTGGTAGCCCTTTGTTTCACCTGGAACACTACATTGAGGGGAAGTACACAAAGTACAACTCCAACTCTGGTTTTGTGAGGGACGATAACATACGGCTTACACCCCAGGTATACTGTCAAGAAGTATCAAATCTGAATCTGTTGTCCCAGATAAATGATTTGTGATTATTTATTGGCAATGATGTTTTTGTGGCTTTAGGCATTTAGTCATTTCACATTTGAGCGCTCTGGACACCAGCTGATAGTGGTGGACATTCAGGGTGTTGGGGACCTTTACACTGACCCTCAGATCCACACTGAGAAGGGGACTGACTTTGGAGATGGCAACCTGGGTATTTATCAATATTCTGCATTTCTTTTCTCCTTTATAATTTGAAGATGACTTAGAAATTTGATTTGCATGAGGAACATTGTTAGTGATGCACTGAAATTTTGGCAAACGAAAATATTTGGCCGAATATTCATTTTCAGTTTCGGATGAAACATGGATGAAACTATAACAGGTGAATATGTCAGCAGAATGGACGCTATAGGGCTGAGTTGACAATATTTCTTGTTTTTAACCGGCTCTTCATTTTGATGAACCGAGATCTTGTAGTCTATGCTGTTTTCAAAACACATAATGTTATTTGTAGTGCACCTTCCATGCAATAATCACATTAAGCTTGTACTTTTGAAATGAAACAAAATCTCTAGAGACTAGAGAGGAGCATTTTGCTATAAATACATGCACATTTATTATATTTTTTACTTAAAATGGTTTGGGTGAACTAACCCTTTAACCTGTATAGTATATGTTTGAATAGATCTCTCATCCAAATAAGTTTTTATTATAACCACTGTATAAATGTTTATTTTTCAGTTGGACTTGAAAACACTGAATTGGAGTAGAATATAATTTTTTTTATTTTAAATTTATCAATAAAAATGGATATAATCAGTGAAACATTTTTTTAATCAGTGCATTTTAAATATTTAGATTTTCTGCTTTTGGTAAAAAAAATAGTTTCTATACTTCACTAGTAATGGTTATGTTATATGTGTGTGTATTGTGTTTCAGGTGTGCGTGGCATGGCTCTTTTCTTCCACTCTCACCTGTGTAATAAGATCTGTAGGAGCATGAACCTCACTCGCTTTGACCTATCCCCTTCTGAAAGCGCACAACTGGACTGCACCAACAAGTTGCTGGTTTGTACAAGATTCTTATGAAAGCTCTAAACGTAACCTAGACTCAACAGGATTGCCTGGGGCTAGTAAGACAAGTTTGGGCCAGTTGATGGAGCCACCCAATATGGATGGTGCAGAATTCATACGCTGCAGTGATGACGTATTTTTGTAGGCCATCCTGGAAGTAGCATCAGCCTGGTTCCCTCAATAAAAACAGTATAAAAATAGTATTTTACCATTGGCTTTTGGATTTTTGCAGAAAATAAGCTCTAACCAATGAAAGTTTATGATTCTTACATGTTTTGTTCATCATGAAACATCACAAATGAAGACGAATTTTGAAGTCTCGGAAAGGAGACAGGCTGACTGCCATTGTGTGGCAGTCGGCCTCAAAGCCTTGAAGCTTGTTTTGTTTTGTTGTGATATTTTGTGATTAAACCTTTAGGGTAGTCATTTGCTGGGTCCCGCCTCCTTCTTCCCTGATCTTGAACTGTGTTACACTTGTGTGCACCACAGGTCTTATTTCAGGCATTTAATAAAAAATAAAAAATTTAAACAACCCGTTGACTTCAGCACAATGGAACCAGAAATGCTAAAATACTAAAATGTTTCTGGGGTTTGGCTTACAAAAATACGTAATTCCTGCTGATTTGTCAATCCTTCCTTTTTTCCATGTTTAATGAAACATAATAAAGTGGGCGTGTCTGTGGCAGCCTGACAAAGTTCCATATTTCCCCATGAAACAGGAATTTGTTGTAACTTGGGCATACAATGTCCGAACTGCCCCAAACTTCACGTTTGATAAGAGTCCTGGCCTGAAGACATCTACATGCCAATATTCAACTAGTCATAGCGCCATCTGCTGGCAACAGGAAATGGCATGCTCTTTGAGATTTTACCTGATCAACATCATATTTGGTCAGTCTAATCTTAAGGCTTTAGCGATGTTTCATTGCGAAGATCTTGAGTTTTCGTTGAAAGGTGTGCCCTTGGCGACCTGACAAATGTTTCGCCATGAAACAGGAAGCTGTTGTAAGTCAGGCATACAATGTCCGATCTCCCCTTACATTCACATGTTTGATGAGAGTCCTAGCCTAAAGACATTTACATGCCAATATTCAACTAGTCATAGCGCCATCTGCTGGCAACAGGAAATGGCATGCTCTTTGAGATTTTACCTGATCAACATCATATTTGGTCAGTCTAATCTTAAGGCTTTAGCGATGTTTCATTGCGAAGATCTTGAGTTTTCGTTGAAAGGTGTGCCCTTGGCGACCTGACAAATGTTTCGCCATGAAACAGGAAGCTGTTGTAAGTCAGGCATACAATGTCCGATCTCCCCTTACATTCACATGTTTGATGAGAGTCCTAGCCTAAAGACATTTACATGCCAATATTCAATTAGTCATAGCGCCACCTGCCGGCAACACAAAATGGCATGCTTTTCACTGTAATTCCCTCCCAGAAACACATTTAAATATGCCACGAAGTACCAAACACATTAAATCATGCAGCACTTGGCTAAGTGCTAACGTGTGCGATTCACGCCATGACACAGGTAGTTGTTGTAACTCAGGCATACAATGTCCATTCTGCCCCAAACTTCACATGGTTGATAATAGTCTTGACATGAAGACATCAACATGGGAATATTCAGTTATAGTCAAAGTGCCACCTGCTGGCAGCAGGAAGTGTGGTGCATCAAAATGACTGTATTCACTTAAATGTTCAGTTTTCCTAAGGCCACTGGGTGGCGGTGAGCTTGGGTGCAAGGGCCCTTTCATTGCTGCTTGCAGCTTTAATATACTTTGATTCTGATAGTCAATTTAAAAATATGTGTGTTTTTGTGGTGTGGCTAGTGAAAATATCACTGGAACTGCTGAACTGATCAGGCTGGCGGATAAAATTCTTATCACTTAGTCGTGCATTTACAAAATGTTGCGATTGGTCATGCACTTGGATTATTTAAACAAATATTTCTGAATGTTTTCTAAATGAATTCATTTTTTCTAATGTCAGCAGTCAGCTCAGACTGTCCTCCGTGGATGTGAAGAGCAGTGTGGTTCGCCCAGGGTGAGGACAACCTCTCTCGGCCACATGCCTGTTCTTCTGTCCCGGCTCTCTGAGACTTCCTCAGTTGATGAAAGCAGCGAGACAGACTCGGTTCCCTGCTCTCCACTTAGTATGGGTGTCTCTGCAGGCCGATCACCCATGGGTAATACTATACTAAGCCAGTACTTTGTGTGACTACACTTACTTAAGTAGCCCACCTGAGTAAAACCAAATCCCCCTTAAGACAAGTCAGGTCACTTTGGTGGCAATTTTTTTTCGATGTAGGTACAAGCGTACAGTTGGAACCTACTTGAATAGAGAAATATCCAAAACTGTTCACTAAGACTGATTTTTATAATATATTTATTGTGACCAATACAATCTGACCGCAATGGTATAATAATTTTCAATTTCTTTACTGCATAAAACTGTGTTTTTCAGACAGGTCTAGTTAACGTTTTAAATGCAGTTATCTGTCTCCTCCTACATATAGTTTCATTGTGTTGCAATTGCCCTCTACTGAAGACAACAATGAATGAATCCTTGCACTTATAGGCCTTTTTTTGACATATTGCATGGAAACAGAATTTTTCAGCTGTCAGTGTGTTGCAACCACCTGTTTTTTTTTTGTTTTTTTTTAAATATATGTATAGAGTACCAGAAGTCACTTGTTGTCACCTGGCTGAGAACTGAAGTGGGCCTTTGACTGGATGGTTGAGATGTTACTATTATTACCAATTCGTTTCTATGAGGAAAAAAATTAAATACTTAATGGATTTAGCTATTTTTTAGAGAGAAATGTCTAAAAGTTAGTCTGCATTGTTGTGTTTGACACTTATAAAGCAAAAATCCAGAAGATCTCTCCTTTTTTGACATCAATATGGATGAGAGAAAACTGAAAAAAAAGAAAAAGTGATGCTCTAGATGTGTATTGAAGCGGCAGTGGATCCCAGAATCCACCCCTTAACTGTTGGGGATTTTACAGTTAAAGACCCAAAAGTATGTCTGCAGCCGTGTGACTTATCTAAATATAGCCACATTTATCAGAAGTAGTGTGGTAGTTAGGGTTTGTTTTGGCTTATCCTTAATTATGTTCCCTCTAGAGAATGATGACTGTATCTATGGCTTGGCTAAGTAACCTTCCTGGGCCAGTTTGCACTGATCTTTTATTGTTTTGATGACTCTTATAAGCACACATATCTTAATATATACGTATATAAGGATTTAGTTGAGAATGCACTCCAAAATATCAAACTGTCTAAGTGTTTAAGCAATTAATATCAACAGCACCCTGATTGGTAGCACTACATATTCTGTTCAGTTAAAACACGCTGGTTTGTTTAATCTTTTCTTCAATTTATGTCCACAAATGCAACTGCAACATCAAGACATTCTAGCTCATATATAAAGTTTGCTCTC
Source organism: Opsariichthys bidens (assembly GCA_037194245.1). NCBI lineage: Eukaryota > Metazoa > Chordata > Actinopteri > Cypriniformes > Xenocyprididae > Opsariichthys > Opsariichthys bidens. The sequence continues at coordinate 6,510,841 of CM074309.1, forward strand.
GTACAGTATATCAGGTGCATATTGTACAGTCTTTGCATTTGGGACAAATGCACACTTATTTTTATTAATTTCACAAACTGTCATGTCTCTTGATTTATGTTTCATAACAGGCTGGTCATTTATGTATGAAATGAATGAGACGCATCGAGCTACCACAGATCAAAAGGTCAGTTCATGAAGAAGAATATATATCCACAGTTGATCCAGATGTTGAATTCAATTCAGCCATATTTTGTGGAAACTGATTTGATTTAAGTTGATTTTAGCAGCAATGCAAAGATGATTTCTACTATTAACTGTACTTGCATTCACAGGACTCAGAGAATGGAGGAGACAGTGGTTACCCTAGTGAGAAACGCAGTGAAGGAGACTTGGTGGAACATCACAGCCAGGTACCAATTATCAGCTGGATATTATATTATATTATATTATTCATAACAGTATTTGTATCAAGCACAAAAGGGTTTTTGATGGTGCTGTCATCATTAAACCTGAACAAATAATGAACATAATTAAATTTAAATTGAGTTAGGGTACAACTATTGTTTTGTCTTTGTTATATATATATTTAGATAAAGATATTATATAGATAGATACAGATATGTCAATAATATAGTTTTTTTTTTTTTTATTAGTTTATTGTCATGCTACTGAGAAAAGTAGCTCAAATTAAAAGCTGTTACTTCCCAACAAAATTTCCTTTCTGTTGCATTACAAAATTATTGTTGTTGTGTGCTGTGCTTAACGTGCATCATGAAACGCAGCAGGAATACATTTTGGGCTCCTAAGATATGTGATGGTAGGTTTTTAATTCATTCATCGTTATTTAGGGACGTCCCTCCTACAACAGAAATTATTCCGAATCGGATGAGGACAGTGTTCGTCGGGTAACTACAAAACCGTTGATAAAATCCCTGTGTCTAACCCATCACACATTGATTCCTGATCTTTTTCTTTCTCATAGAACATTGATTTAAAGTGTTGCTGTTTAATCCACCTTTTATCTAAACCTCTAAACCATTTCATCTCATTGTTCTTTAATCTAAACTCCTTTATCTCATCTTACTTTCACATCTCACAAGTGGAAAGCTCTCTTTGACGTACTGTAATCACATATGCTGGGTTCCCACATTTATGGAAAATCTGTCAATGTCAGTGACTTTTAAAATTGTGATTTGGGATTCATGGAAATTTTGCATTGTGCTCAAACAAAATAATATTTAATTGACTAGCAGTTACTTTTTGTGAATGAAATATCTATAAAAAAATAATATAAATAAATACAATATTTTTTTTTTAAATTCTGGAATGACTGGAGAAGTCATGGAAGCCCAAATATGTGGGAACCCTGCATGAGATTTTTCTGCATGCAGTGATTTTTTTTGTGCAGAATTATTTGAAGATTTTAATGGGGGTTTTTGTGTGTGTTTTGTGTGGGGGTTTCTAAGTCTCACAGGTGTTATTTCTTCTGCTATCCATATGTAAGAATTCAGGGAATGTTATGTATTAAAAAAAAAAATGAAAGCGGTTCCATCTCAAAACAGTTTGTCAAATGACAAACCGTTTTCATTGTCAATAAAGGAACACTTCACAGATCAACTATCCACTATATATTTGATAACACAACAGTCCAGCGCTCTATTTTTGACCTTGGTCTTGAACAGTAATGGATAAAAGTGTGGATATAGTTGAAATTTGGACATGGGACAATTCATAAAGTCAATGATGTTGTCATTTCTTGCCTCGGTTATTACTCTGGGGATAATATGTATTTTTGTTGTGCCTCTCAGCTGACGGAAGAAAAATGGAGTTTTTACCATTCATCTCGCTCCCACATACACAGACCCTCCTGTGTGGCAATGGAGGTGGAGAGACTTAACGCTATGCTTCTTGAAAGGAAAATTGGCAAATCTATCCTAGGCAAGGTAAGAAATTGTGCCATGTGATTACAAACCTGATCCTGAAACTGACTTTTCATACTTTATTTCTGATATAAAGGCATCAATACAGCCTTTAAAGCTTGGGTTTGTAGAGGCAAAAGCATAACATTCCCTTTAGAGCGCTCTCCAAAGCCACACCTCCTCCAAAACATATGACACATCAGTCTGCAAAGTGTCACGAGACATTGTTAAAATACCTCATGTCTCAAAGCGGATAACATTACAATAATAATGAATGTAAACAATGTAAAGAGTTTCAACCAGTATAACAAAAAGTGTGGCAACACTTTATTTTACTGTCATTGTTACGTATGTAATAACTATAAATTATGCAGAATTATATGCAACCAAACCTAAACCCTAACCCTATAGTATTACTCAGAACTTAAATGTATAATTACAGTGTAACAAAGGCACCTTAAAATAAAATGTAACCAAAAGTGTTCATGAAAAACATTACCTACCTTAGCTTTAATGAAAATTCTGTCAACATTCACTAACCATTATGTCATTCAAAAAATGTCGAATGAAGATATTTTTAATCAAATCTGAGAGGTTTCTGTCCCTCTATTGAAAGTCCATGCAGCCAAAACTCTGACGATCCAAAAAACTATTCCATATGAATCGGGTTTCCAAGTTTTGTGAAGAAATGCAATCGCTTTATATGATAAACAGATTTAATTTAGGGGTTTATTTGACTCTTAAGATGGAAGCTCAAACAAGAGTGTCACACACTAGAGCAAACCTCACTGGTTCTGCATTTTCCATACTTGATGTGCTCTATATATGTTTGTTTGTTTGATAACATGTGAATAAAAGCTTAAATTAAATCTGTTCATCATAAGGTATCTGTTCATAAGACTTGGATTAAATCACTCGATTCATATGGATTAATTTTACGATGCATTTATGACCTTTTTAGATCCTTTTGCAAAGTTTTGTTTGCGTGGATTTTGAGCGGACATTATCTTTATATGTCTTCTTTAAGAACAACGAAAGTCTTAGCGGGTTTTGAATGAGATAAGAGTGAGTATATGCGTACATTTTCATTTTTGGGTGAACTATCCCTTTAAGGTTCATCTAGCCATGGTCCGCTACCATGAGGCCGGACGCTTCTGTGAGAAGGATGCACCGTGGGATGAGATTTCTGCAATATATCACCTGGAGAGGGCCGCCATGTGTGGGGAGCTCGAGGCTATAGTTGCCCTTGGCCAATGTTATCTTCAGCTGCCACATCACATTCTACCAGAGATCGAATTAGAGGTGCTTTTCTTTGTTTTGTTTCGCTTTCTTTTCATATTGTTTTATCTCTCTGCTCTGATTTTACAGTTAAAGACCCAAAAGACCAGATATGATAAATGAAGACCCGGAGTCAGAGTTAAAAAAATAATAATTTGAAGAAAATTTTAATAAAGAATAGTTTGCAGTTTCATCAGCAGAAGCAGCTTCAAGTCTCACAAGGAGTTCGTAGGGCACTCTCTCTCTCTCTCTCTCTCTTTCTCTTTCTTATATTCACATTTCCACAACAATTATACTCTAACAGAGTCCACCAACTATATCATTACTAAGATTCTGATTGGTTAAGAAAACTAGACAAAACTGGTAATTTTCCACACATGGACAGATCTTCATCCATTATGATGCTGATGATCGGACCCTGAACTTAGGCACAGAATGTCCTTCTAGGTCAGGCCTAGGCGCCTTCAGGTCTCCAGTCCAGATGACAATAGTCCACCAGTACCCATAACAGACCTGTACAGAACACTGAGCGCACATACAAAGACACATGATTCACAGCTTCTTCAAGGCTGAAGTTGATCTGAGCTCTGCTCTGAACAGGAAACTTTCCCAAAACATACTGATAAGTTGTACTTTTCTCTCAGTGAGAGGTACAGACAATATACATCATTATTTTCTAGTGTTTGAAAATGAAAATGAAATGAAAGGCTTTAACATAAGTTGAAGTTAGTCATTCTAAATAACTCAATATTTAGAAAGATAATTTCGTGATAAATCGCTCAAAAAATAAATATTGAAGCGGTAGTGGATTCCAGAATCCACCCCTTCACCTGCTTACGCTTCCTCTGTCATTTCTGTTTCATCTCAGGCGTCTGAGGAAAACAGCAAGAAGGGCTTCCGCTTCCTTCTGCAGGCTGCCGAGGCGGGAGACCGGCCGAGTATGATTCTAGTGGCACGAGCATTCGACACGGGTCTGAAGCTCCCTTCTGATAGGTGAGAAATGCTTTAGTCACATTTTCATATGTATGGACAAAAAAATGTGGAATTTGATTTCTATGTCTAGACATGTCAGAATATGAAAAAGATTATTTTTTATGTTTCCAGACTGTTGCCCCTATTTAGTTGTCTAAAATATAAATTTAAGAATTTCTATACATATATTTATCATACAAGCAGAGTGTTTTTCAAATTTAGTTTAATATGACTGAATAAATTCTATTACATGCATATTTACATTTACACAAAACGGTTTGTCTTTACCATAAGTGAGTCTCATTTGAATATAACTAAATGATTGAGCACTCAAAACCAGTGACAGATAAAGGGACCGTACTATTATTTATATCACACTTTGCTTTTTGGTGATCATGTAACATCAAACCATGATTACAGTATCAAACTGATATTTCAGAGGTAAATGTATGCTTGTTATAATAAGGTGTTTTAGGTTTCTTCTGATTCAGTGATCATGTTATCACTTTAAGAAAACCAATGCATTCGGTGAACCTGTGAATGGGGATCGGCACTCTGAAAAAAATTATATTTACAGATTACTGTACTATATACTGAATATATATCTGAAAATAATGGCGTTCAAGTAAAAATGCCTGATAATAAATCTATAGGAACCCAGTTTAAAACTGAAACTTTTATTTTGAAAACGCAGGGTTAGGGACTGGACACACGCCGTGCACTGGTACGACTCTGCCCTTAAGATGACGGACTATGACGAGGGCGGAGAGTTTGATGGGATGCAGGACGAGCCCCGCTACCTTCTGTTGGCAAGGTTGGCTGAGATGTACCAGGAGGGAGGGTTCAACCTGGAATCAGACCCCCAAAAAGCAGGTGAGTGTATCTCAGGCCACAGCGCTTTAGATTTACCATCGGAAAATATCACAACAATATAATATCAAATGGAAGATTTTGGTCTCTAAATGCGTCATGAATTTGCTGTAATGTTGTAAATTGGATTTAAGAAGCATGGAAGAGTTATGATGTCTTCAAATTTTGTAGGTGATCTTTTCACCGAGGCAGCTGATGCAGCTATGGAGGCCATGAAGGGGAGACTAGCCAATCAGTACTACATGAAAGCAGAGGAAGCATGGGCTATGATGGAAGAATGAAAGTGCTGATTTGCAAAAAAACAAACAAAGCAAAAAAAAAAAAAAACATGAAAATGGTTCATATTTTGCACCAGCTCCTGTTTACATGCTGTTTTCAACGGTCCATTTGACTTGATAATGATGATCTTGGATCTACTTTCTAATGAATGTGACAAGGGCATACGCTGATTCTCGATCAGTAATATACTGAGGTGCTAAATACACACACTCTCTTGGTTAATTTTTCATTAAGTATAGTTGCAGTCTCTGCAGCCTGTTCTGCTTGCTTCATGGGAATTTGGGATATGTGCATTACCTGTCAGTAATTTCATTCTCTTTTTCTATAAACCAACTGGATGTTTTCTTAATAAACCTGTTGTGACTGTTAAAAAGGACATCACCGATGATTTAACATACTTCTGTAATATTAATTTACTAGTATTGTTAAATCTGACGTGTAAGGATTTTAATCATTAAAGTTATTGGTGAGTTGTAAACTGTTTTGCATTGAAAATGTCAAAAATAACTATCAGGTTTCATCTTAATCAAGGAGTGTGCCAGTGTGTGTGATCGTTTTTGCTGTTTTTTAAATGAGAACTAGAAAATAATAAAATAATTTTTAAAAAAGTAAGTGTCATTTTACATATGCCTGTTTAACTAGCCAGAAATATGATTTGTTTTCTTTTAAATTCATACCGAGATGTCATTGCAGATAAATTAATGGTGGGAAATAGCAAAGTATGTGATGCAAGATGGAATTATCCTCAGGAATAGCAAGGATATCCAGCAACTCTAGCTCTTCCTTGCACAGCACAAATATATAAACTCAGGAATAATTCAATAAGCTACTGATGTTTATATATATATATATTTATATATATTTATATATATAGAAACATTATTTTTTTTAAGTATATATATATATATGTTAAAAAAAATAATTTTTCTATACCTTACTGTACAGTTAAGTGGTTTATTTTGATATCTAAATTTGTATTATAGTTTTACTCCTTTTGTACAACAATATTTGTTATTGTTGCTTTCGCCCTCTTTAAAAGGCTAGGGCGGACCGTGTCTAGTTTAAAAGAGCGGTTCCACATTTAACACGATTTAATTGGTCCGCTTTACTGTCGCGTAATATCAACGGTAAATCCTATTGGCTATGTCAATTAGCAAGTATTACTTCTGGCCAACCAAAAGCCTTCGCGCGGAATTTTGAATAGTTTTCAAACATTGGTAGTTGTCCGCCTTATATCCTTCCGCAGACTGACAAAGAAAGTAGTCCCTCGCTTTTATAATGCATTATATGTTTATTGACTCTTTGAATAAGGCTCTGATTAATTATATTCATTCATTTTTGTGATATTTTGTTTATATCTAGTAAATAACGGTTGTTTACTTTATTTTATTTTTGCGGAGGGATATATGCCCTCGGTCAAGACGGCAACACGCGCTACCTGTGTCGACGCTTAGTGTGCTAATGTTGGTGCAAGTAAGTTAGTTTATGCAAGTAACGGCAGAAGCGATCAGGATAATAATCCTAATGCTGGATTAATCTGATTTTAATTGTAAAGTCAGGGTTTTACTTCGATGGAATATACTTTGACGTTTTGATATACGGAATTTCAGGTAAAGACGGAGTCGTTTTCATTTCACGGTTACAAAGGAACTGTTAAAGATTATTGACACAACGTCCACAATGCTAGCGAGATATGCGTATTTCAGTTAACAATCAAAACAAATCGGTAGCTTAATCTTCAGTGAATATAATAAATGTGATTCCAGTCGGTCGGTTATAATTAAGCAAAATAATGATTTATACATGTGTTTTTGTCTGTTATGTAATGTTTTAAATGTCTTGGTCAGTGTGCTGATCTTTTGTTTTCAACTGTGTATGTGATTAACCCGTATGTAGAAACTATAGCCTATTAATATGGAATATTCCGGCCTTTTTTTCTTTTTTAGTATTTTATCTTTGTTTTATTGATCGTCACTGATAATAGTCGAGTTATTAGATATTCATGAAACGTTACTGTAAAATATTCCATATACGTTGGCAATTTGCATAAGTCGCGGAGGTTTTTTTCTTTATCTCAATTTTGTCTTTTTGTGTTTGTTTGAACAAGGTAAGTTGTTTTAAAATGCCTTTGCTGGGGAAGATAGTGGTGATCAAAAGAAATGGAGGAGACGGCACTGAATTTCCCCTCACAGCATCATGTCTGTTCGGAAGGTCAGTAACACGTTTTATAATTATATTTAACGTTATATGGGTGTGAATATTTCCAACTATTATGCTGCCAGGTACATTCTGTGAGGCACGTGAAAAACAAAAACAATGGATAAAACTACTTTAATTGCTCGTAGAAACGACGTACATTTGGTTTAAATATCTGATAAATGGCAAGTAGCAAACATTTACAGCTCTTTGTGTCACATGTGCTGTTCTCTTTTGATGCCAGGCGGGTTTCGTTGATGTCAAATTTGACGTAGACGATCTCCAGCCAATCAGAATGCGGTATTACGCGGCGTGAAGCATAGACTGTAGGCCTAAAGTACATGTATGCGTGCTCATTTTATGGGTCAAGGGACTGATTATAACTTCTTTGTTTATCATATATACAGTTGTGTTTTGCAAAATATTAATTTATCTACGTTTTGTCAGTTGATGATAGTGGTTTATGAGAGTGGGGAAGAGTGAATGGAGACAATTGTTTAAAAATGCACGTTTAATGTGTAAAATTAAAAAGGAAATCTTGACCAGTAAATGAAGTATGAAGTATGTATACTTGAATGAGTGCTGCGTATAGTATGTCATGCCGTAATGTTACAAAAACAGAATTTTGCCTGCAAAATGGCACTAGTGCAAGAAGCTATTGCTAAAATATTTGAATAATTTATGGCAAAACTAGAAATGACCAATAAATGGAACATGGATTACAATATCAACTTAAACCACATGCAAAACAATGTATTGGAGTTATAATTGAAATGCTGTTGATTTTGCTATGAATATAGCCATTGCTGCAGATGTGGCATTACATCATAAACTAATACACCACATGCATCATAATGTAACATTTCTCATTAACAAAAAATGCAAATGGGAAATGCAGTTCTTTTAATTTTAACTCTTTGACTTTTTAGGAAGCTGGACTGTGATATTCGTATTCAGCTGCCGCAGGTGTCTAAAGAGCACTGTAAAATTGAGCTGAATGAGAACAAGGAGGTAATTATATTGTGGCATTACACTAAGTTTGATTTTGTCTTATTTCCTTAATCTGTTTCTTTGCACATAAGAGCACATGGCATACTGTTCATTTATTGTCTCTCTTGTTTAAGCTCATTTTAACCAATTTGAGCTCTGTGAACCCCACACGTGTTAATGGACAAGTTCTTAATCAATCGGAAAAGTTAAAGCATGGTGATCTCATCACAATCATTGATCGTTCTTTCAGGTCAGTCTTACTTTTATTATTATAATTATTATGGCGGGTGGGGAGTTCTTAATTTGTTGTGTGATTTAATCTTTCAAAATGTTAGGTTTGAATACCCACCTCCTAAGACACCGAAGAAGGAGCTGTCCACAGCTGGAAAAGACAAAACGGTTCAGGTCTGTAATTTGTCTTGTGAGATAGATTTTTATTCTCTTTTTATTTCTTTGTTAAATTTTGGTTCTTTCATCCTGTAGCCTTTGCAAGACCAGCAGGAAAAAAGCACACCTGTTCACACAGAGAAGAGGAAATCAGAGCATTCGTTTGGTTAGTGACCATGAAATTGGTTTATTTATTTTTTTGTAATATCCTTTAAATTTAGTTTTTGCAACATGCTTGTTGTTTTCTTGTTTTGTTAATTCTGCTAGAATTCAATGTCTTATCAGTGATTGTCACGTGTTTGCTATACTTACAGATACTTGTTTAAAAGATGGGTCAAATTTACCGCCATCTGTGGATCCTTCTGTTGAGACTCAACCAGAAGATGGCAAAAATAAAAAGGGAAGTATGTCACCTTTTGGTGAGCTCTACCAAATGGTCAAACAGGACCTTGCTGCTAAATCACCATGGAAATCAGAGGTACCAAAAACACCTCTTTCTAGACCTCAGGTTGATCGCAAGGAAGCAAAGGTCACAACTCCAACTACCAAGAAGCGAAGATCCTCAAAATCCAGTTCTGAAGATATTATTGGACCAGCTATCCCTCAGAGCTCATTTAATGCAAATCAGGAAGAGAAACCTGCTGAAGATATGCCATCTGTAGGGTCCATTACCCCTTCATTGACAGAAAAAAGTGTAACTCCTGTCTCACAGAAGAAGAGAACACCCTTGAAAACGCCTCAGAAGTTCAGTGCTGGTGAGGTTGTCCAGCAAATTCACTTAGAGCCACAGCCTGAGGAGAAAACGCCTAAATCCCCAAAAGGAAGGAGAAGTGGTGGATCACAGGATCAGAGCCTTGCCGTCCAAATGCCTTCGGGCCAGCCTCAGACTCCAGGCCTGAGAGGTAACAACAATGAAGTGAAAATGTCACCAAGAACATCCCCAAGATCAAACGCTGGAAAAAGGTTTCAAGTCCAAGATGTTCTGCATGAAATTAAGGCTCCAACATCAGCTTCTAAGGTCAAAGGTGAAACTGCATCTCTCTTTCTTTTTTTTCCCCTTGTTTTTTTGTCATCCCTTCTGAACACAACTATTTTTGAAACCTTAGAGGTGTCTTGTCATATACACACCATTAGTCTATTAGGAAAATGTTGTAAACATTTGCAGTTATTTAAAAATATTTCATTGTACTTTTGATTGTCCTCCAGATGGTGCTTCAGTTAATGAGCTGTGCAACGACAAATCTCAAACTGAAGTAACAGTTCCAAAAGCAAAGAGAAAGCGAGTGTCCTTTGGTGGACAGTTGACCCCAGAGCTATTTGACAAACGCCTGCCCCCCAATTCCCCCCTCCGCCGTGGAGCAACCCCACGACACAGTTTGGGACCTTACCAGAAACCTCAATCTCTCCTACGACGAGCATCCACCATTGGTCTTTTGGTAATGCTTAAAACTGATTTAAGGACAATAACACTTATCTCATTTAAAACTTTTGAAGGTTTTTAATGTTTCTTAATTTTTTCAGGCTCTTCGTCTTGAAACAGATCGACTTAATAGTTCTCCAAAAAAAGCTTCACCCAAACAGGCAGCATCTGCGGCGAAGCGAAGACTCCACCTGCCAAAAGGTCACCGAGTACCAAGGCTAAAACACCATCACCAAAACATCAAAAGTCACCATCTGCTCCACTAAAGGTACCTATACCATCCTCTACTCCTGCCACACCCAAGACACCTGCATCTGCTAGAAGAGCATCAACTTCAGCGGTTGAGGCTGCGGGTGGCATGTCTTTAACTGAGACCCCTAGGGTGCAGGGGAGGTTTTCAGTCTCTCGTATCGGTACTCCATCACCTGACCAGGAGAAGTCTGAAGTACAGTTGACCATTGTAGAAGACATGCCTCAGAAGTGTGCGACGCCAAAGATACCCTTAAGGAGGAAGAGCATGAAGTCTTCTGCAAGAAAAACTCCTAAGAGTGCAATTAAAAGTGCACTTGATGTAATTCGTTCAAGACGCAGTGGAGCATCACGGGCTAATCTAAAAGGTGAAAAATTTAAGCTGGTTATATTCACGTTTTCATTTTTTGAAGACTAAATGTTTATTTAAAATGTATGTTTGTTCCTCTGTTTTAAGTGTTGACCTCTTGGGCTGATATTGTGAAGTTTGGACAGACCAAACCTCAAACAGAAGTTGCAACTAAGAAAAAACCATCAAAGAGCAACATAGTCAAAAGAACTGCAGTGCCAAAACCCAAGGTAAAATGCAAAAGATTCTTAAGTATCAAATAAATGTTCCCCATAAACATTTTTATTCTGATTCGTTCTGATTTCTGTTGATGATTTTAGCTTTTTGAATGGCTGATTTAATCTAGGACTTAAATACAAAGTATTTAGATTTAATTACTTTAACTAATGCAGACACCTGCACGGAGACTGAAGAATGAAATCAGCACTGGGCATGCAGCATCTCCAGTTACCATTGTTGTTGGCAAAGCCCATGTGAGGACTAACCGGTCTTGTGGTACTGCACCTAAAATAGTCCCCAACATGGCACTATTCAAGAAGGACATGAAAATGGACGAGGACTTTACAGGTTTGCTTAGTATTTTAGAAAAAGATGTATGTAATAAATTTTCTGTGAAATTGTTTGTTCAGATTTTTAATGTTGTATTTGTAATGTTAGGTGTTGCAGACATTTTCAAAACACCAGCCAACAGCAGGTCTAAGAATATGGTTCCCATAAATAATGAATGTCCAGATATGCATTTGGATGAGATTTCAGTCATGAAAACACCAGAAGAATCAGGTTAGTGTTTTGGACTTGTCTCAAGTTATCTACTGTGTATTGTTTTGATATTACTGATTTCATGCCCTTGTTTTTCACTGCTCACACAGGTGAAATGATTGTCTCTCCGTTAAGTGTGAACTCCACTGCAAAATGTGGACAGTACAACAATGATGCGGTTACACGACTTCTTTTGGAAAACAAGGATGGCAGTTTATTGGAAGATATAGGTCTTTCTCAACTCACTGACAACTCAAATGAGGCAAGTGGCCATGAAATAATTCCAGATCAAGAGATGCTCCCCACTGACCAAACGGAGGAAGAGAAGGCTGTCCCTGAAACGGTAGTCAAAACCCCAAAACAAAAAGCAGCACCATCCTTGTGCCTCACTGGAGTAAAGCGACTCATGAAGACACCCAAACAGAGGGCTGAACCAATTGAGGACTTGAGAGGAAAGCTGCTCAAGACCCCCAAGGAATATAAACCTCCCCAGGAAGAAAGTCTGGTAGGCATTAAGGAACTCCTAAAGACTCCCAAATACAGGGGAGCTCCAGTAGAAGACATGGTTGGAGTGAAAAGAGTGATGCAGACCCCAAAAGTAAAAAACAACCCTGTACTGTGTGCAGCTGGTCTTCAGAGGCTTATGAAAACGCCTAAAGAAAAGTCTGAGCAATATGAAGAACTCACTGGTATGAAAGAATTGATGCAAACACCAAAATTAAAGGGAGACCTGGAGGAGAATCAGTTTGGGGTGAAAAGATTGGTGAAAAAACGGAAGAGAAGTCAAGTCGAAGAGGACCTAACTGGTATTCAACAACTGATGAAGACCCCTAAACGCACAGGAGAACCGGTTGAAGATCAAATGGGTGTACAAAGGCTGACTCCCAAAGAGAAGGTTGAACCTGTAGAGGGCTTGGAGACCCAGCAAGAAGGAGAAGCTTTCTGCAATCGAGTGATGGCAGAGGAAGTTATCACTGGCTTTAAAGAACTTGAAGAACCAGAGAATAACTCTACCCTGACAACAGAAAATGATGTGACTGAGCCTACTGAGGTAAACAGCAAGGTCACTTCTATTGCTGCACACCATATCAGTACAGCAAATAATTTAGTTGATTGTCAATGGAAGTTTTGTCACACTGCTTGCTTGCTGGTAGAAATGTAATTGTTACTTTGATAGATGTTTTACTTGGAGTAAACATTCTGTAATGGTTCAGGTCATTTTGTTTTAACTGTTATCTGCAGTTTTTTTATATGAAATATAAACAATTGATTTTTTATTTATTTAATATATAGACATATGGGCCTGTTCTAGCAGTGGAAAGTGGTTCTGCATTCATGCCAGCTAAAGGTGAGTTTATATTCGGAAATGCACACATGTTCTCTCTTTTGTTCTCAGTCCAAAAGTGTTTTGTTTAATCGTAAACAGTAGGGACATAACAACTGAGTATCAAGCTAAACTCATGTTGTCTTTGATTTTGTAGGTTTTGATGAGGAATGTGATAAAGAAAATGTCTGTCCAGTTGAAATCATGGAGACTGAATTGGATTCCCAGTCCACCACTGAAGTCGTTGATTCTATTCGCGGTGATGTGGAGACTGATGCTGTAATCTCCCAGGAAAAACACCTTAACGAGGTTGAAGAGGAGTCTGTTTCAGTTGAAGCTATCGATGTCTGTGTTTCTGGGACTGATGAGAAATCTGAAGAACAGTCTGAAGAAACTGTGTGTACCTCTGATAACGGCAACACAACAGTTGAAACTATCTCAACTTCATCCACTGCTGAGGATGGTGATGGGGAGACAATCAAATCTTCACTTGCCAACAAAATGCAGCGAGGCAGTCGAAAAGTGGCACAGAAATCCAAAAATGCCAATGATGACAAGGCCAAAGCCCCTGCTGTATTGTCAGTAACTGAAGAAGAAAATTCGAATCGTTTACTTCCCTCTAGCCCTCCCAGGGGAAGGAGAGGCAAAAAACTTCTTGAAGTTCCAGAAGTCGCTGCCAGCCCAGTCAGAAAATCTGCCCGCGGTAGAATTCCCAAGCATCGCTTTGTAGATGAAGAGGCAAAGAACACTGAGGCTGCCCAAGTTCCTATAGACTCCATGAAACCTGAGATGCCAGAATGCCTGCCTGTAGTTACCAAAACCAGGAGAGGAAGAAAAGCTAAACAAGATGATGCTGATGCTGCAATTGTGCCCGTTGATGAAATAATTGCTGGTGATCCACCGTGTCCTGATGTACCTGCAAGTGAAGAGCCGGTCCAACCCCCTGTTGTAAAACCTGGGAGGAGAAAGAAAATGGATAAAACGGGTAGCCATTCTTCAGAAGAACTTGAACAGCAAACACCTGAAATTGTTTGTGAAGAAAAAACTGTTGCAACAGAAGGTGAGACTGAGACTGTCTCTGCAACTAGAGCTAGGAAGGGAAAGCCACCAAAGAAGGAGCACTTGAAAACTGAGCCAACCCCTACTTTGGAAAGTGAAATTGCCGGCACTCGTGCAGCTGCAGTGACTGAGAAGCCACTGAAACCTGTAGCAAAGTCAGGGCGAGGAAGGATGGCTAAAAAAGAAATCGTCAAAGAGCAACTCTTGGATTATGATGATTCTGTGGTGGTTTCCCAGACAGTAGCAGAGATGAATGTTGACCATAAAGATGAACCTGAAGCACCTGTGGTCAAGTCTGGCAGAGGGCGAAAGGCCAAACAGCAGAAACCCCAGATTGCTGAAGAGGTTGACCACCAACCAGCTGTAGATGCCAGCACACATTTACCTGTAACACAGGAATGCACTGAAACAGAGATGAAATCTGTGAGGGGTAGTAGGAAGACAAAGCAGTCAAAGGTGACCCTTTCAGTTGAGTCTGAGGAAAACATTGTCAACCTTGTTGAACAAGCAGAAACCTCTGTTGTGAAATCTGGTCGAAAAAGGGCCGTTATTGCTAAGGAAACTGAAGTCACGGCAGAAGTTTCTGTGAAAAGAGGTCGCCGTGGTGTTGCACAACCTGCACCACTAGTTGCTGCGGTGTCCAGCCGTGGACGTAAAGCAGTTGCCAAGGTAGAGTCCGAGGTTCCTGAGGTTGTAGCTTCATCAGAAGAGCCAGCTAAACCTGTTAAACACACCAGGCGAACAACAAAAGTACCTGAATCAAAGAAAGAAGAAAATTCTATGACACAGGCAGGTTTTGAATTGGTTGCTGCTGAGAATACAGCAATTGTTGCACTTGAGAAAGTGGAACGAGGAAGCCGTGGCAGAAAAACGAAGGTTTCAACTAAAGCCGTCCCTAACAACCCGATCAATGAAGTTTCTAAAGCCGAAGAAGTTAGCGAAATTAAACCCTCAAAAGGGGTTTACTGGAACCCAGATTTGGTCGTCTCTAAAGACATTGAAGAGTTTGAACCTTCTGCCAATGTAGAAGAACAAAAGCTGAAGAAATCCAAAAGGTTAGGCAAAATACCAGCTGAAACATCCTCCACATCAAATCAGTCAACTAATCCGCCACCCAGAGGCCGCAGAGGAGCCAAAAAAGAAGAGGAACATCCTGTTGAAGAAGTTCAAATAAAAATGAAGCCCTTGAGGAGAGGAAAGACAGTGGACTCCACTGCACCTAAATCAGACCCCAGTGATGGTAAGGTATCAACTCCCATCAAAAGGAAAAGAAATGATGAGGTAACCGACAAGTCGTCAAATAAGGAACCTCTGCCAAAGAAAAGAGGCAGAGTAGCCATCAGCTCTGAAGCTGTAACGGAGTTCTCCAGCAAAGAGAAAACGCCTGACGCTGAACCAGAAAATGCTGAGGCTAAACCCAAGAAGACTGGTAATAGAGCTGTAAGAGGACAGAAAAAGACAGCCCAAGAACCAGATCCAGCACCTGCTCAGGAGTCCGTTACAGGTAAGCAATCTGGAAATGCTGTCCTCAGTATATTTCAGAATACAAGACAACTTTACATTGGGTTTTAGTAAGACATGGGTTTTAAATGAACCTGATTGTGCTTTAACCCTGATTGAGTCTTTAACCCTATTCAGATGGGACTAGTCTTCATGGAGGACATTAGAGAAATGGACATCTTTTTCACACAGCATACTTGGTGATTTTGATCTTGTCCAAATCTGCCATGTTTGTTTTTTCTCTCACACAACCTCAGTAAAAATTCCAGGGCAAATGTTTTTGTCTTTAGTGCAGATTATGTATTATTCTAACACTTCTCATGTGTCGTTTGAGCTACTGTTTACACCCCAATCTTTTGCGTGCTTTCATTTCAATATGGATGGCATCCAATAAAAATAATATAATAAATGGAGCCAAATGGTGGAAACAGCAAAGACTGCCCATTTTAATGTCAATGTTCGTGAGAAACTTGCCAGCATGTCTCTGCTCACTTATGTGGGTTTATTATATACAGCCACTTCTATAAACTCGTGCAAAGTTAATTTAAATAGGGTTTTATTGATACATCTCATTAAATTCATTAAAAAACTTATGTCATACATGAAGCACGCACATAACTTTCTGTAATGCCCACTTCTAGAAAATACACACTCACACCTCTGTAATAAACAGATGTTTACTCATGTTAGCCACGTCCAAATCGGTACATGAAATCACAGACATCGGGTAGTAAGAATTTTAACCTAAAACGTTGTTAAGAAAACTAGTGCCTTCCAAATAGGGCTTTTGTGTGTCCAATAATGTGCAAAATATTTTTGCCAGTTTGATCTCATACAATAAATATTTCACTACTTTTGTATGTTTTGGGGATAATTAAAACATTACACTCCTAAATAGACATAAATAGAAATAGAAACCAAGCTGATGGGCTTTACAAGTGGTATGGGTATATACGGTGTTATAATTAGATATTCTGTTTTGAATTTGTTGTGCTGTATCATTTATTCGCCTGTTGAGAGTGAATAGGTAACATTTTTATGCATTCACACAGGGGCCGCCACTCGAAGAGGAAGAAGTGCGAAAAAAGTAGAGGAAGTGGACATCTCTACTGAGGCAGCTCCTGTCAGGCGAACCAGGAGGAAGTAAAGCACTGATCTTACGAAGAAGTCTTAATCTTCAACGCTGTTTGTAATCTCTGGGAAAAAAAAAAAACTAATTTTATGTTTGTACTTTTTCATTATGGCATTCTATAAAATTCTCAGTGTAATTTTAGGTGTTTTTATTTTTAAGGAAAACTTTGTATACACTTATCGAACGTTTTAATTCAACAAAAAGTTAAGACTTTCTACATTTGAACTGTTAACTTCCCTCAAGAACATTTATTTTCTATATTCCCTTTTAATGTTCTTTTTTTATTTTTTTTAGAAATGTATTAAAAAAATAAGTGAGGGGTACAAAACCAAGCCTAAGCTGTCACAATTTTAGTGTAATGTTGTGACATGTTTGTCACATTCTTGAAAGTTTTCATTAAAAAGATATTTGTAACCTCGTGTTTGATTCTTTTTTTTTTTTTGTAAGGATTTTCACATTAAAAATGATTGCGTTCCACCTGCTGATGCGTTGACGCCTAGGGGAACACCTTCAATACAAAAAAAAAAGATTAAATGGTGTATCTGCAGTACTACTAATACAAGAAGTACATTATGATGGTTTGATGATTGTATAAAATGTTATGGTACTTTGATAGAAGTACAATTAAATAGGCTATTTATGTTTTTACATGCTTCTCCATATACTTATCATGGCTGATGTCCAGACTGGAATAGGAAATGTCGTTTCTGACAGCACCACTAGCTTAAATGAGCTCCATATTGACACCTATAAACTCAAAGCTGTCTATGGAGTAGAATATTCTTTACATTCTCTTAATATTACAAAAATACTATTGTGGTCATTGATTGCCATTATAATTTCGTGCCGTGGTTTTAATATTGTACTCTTAAGGTGCACTACAGGTATGGATGAGTAAAATGTCCTTCCCACCTCATGAATTTCTCTTGACGTCAATAAGTTTAGTCTACACACATTTACTGATTGACTTTGCTCTTATTAATCATGAATTTAATGAATGAATCTTCATCCAAATAAATTCTTTTTTTTTTTTTTATCTGACCATTTAATATATATTTTTATCATTTGACAAAAGTGACCTGTGTATTTATTTTGAATATGAAAAGCTTTAAAGCTATTTGTTAATGACTAAAATGATTTTCATTCCCAAAAGCATGTAGCTACAGCTGTTTTTGTTTAATAATTATCATAATTCGTTGCGATATTTAATAATTCAGTGATGAGGTATTGTAATATATTATTAATTACATAATTTTACAGAACTTAAAGCAGGCTCTCCATATTAGTGTGCATAATTAGATCTTGATTAGCTGGTGTGTTAAATATGAGTTGGAGCTCAACTAAGGGGGAAAAATACTGTGGAAGTCAAAGGGGTCCATCAACCGTTTGGTTACTGACATTCTTAAAAATATCTTCTTTTGTGTTCGGCAGAGGAAAGAAATTCATATAGGTTTGGAACAACTTGAGGGTGAATAAATAATGACGGAATTTTCAGTTTGGGTTGAACTATCCCTTTAATGCACAACGCATTCTACGCCACACCAGCAGGTGGCAGTACGGCGCGCAACAGGTCAAACAGAGGTTGACGTCATCAGAGCGTCCGTTGAACAGCATTGGCGGAATTTTTTGAAATTCAACCGAAGTATCAACGGAAGTATATACTTGAGTATAGAGAAGAATATACTTCAGTATAGTGAAGTGTATCTCTATAAAGAAAAAAAATCTTAAGTATACCTAATATATCTGGTATGCTTATATACATATCTTGAGTATAGTGCTTTTTAACCGAGAATCGTCCTCCAGCTGAAGTTCATATCGGAGGTATTGTTCTGTGTATAATTCTCATTTATTTTGTTGCTAGCATATTATATAACTTTCAGTTAGCACCATTTAATGTAATACAGTTTCGTAAGAAATTGTTTATTTCTCAATATGTTTAGAAGGTTGATATGTTTCAGTGTTTTTTAAAGCTTATTCTTCACGTCGAAACACGCTACATTGCTAACATTTACTGCAGCTTTGCATAGTTGTAAGATTCAAAGTAACGTTACGAAGTAAATTTGCGTAAGTACTTTGTTTTTACGCATTCATACTACAGTACAAGACCTTTTATTTACATTACACACCGACTACACCGACGCATTGTTTATTAGTAACGTTAGTGTTTTAAGTCATTAAGACAGCGGCCGAAAATAAACGAATACAAGCTGTTTTGTGCTGGACTTGATCACTGTTTTTACTGTGGTAATAACTGCATCTTTCATCTGTCCTACATCTGAAGGTTGTGCTGATAAAGGTCAAGATGAGTCGGCGACCCACCAACAGATACTCTGAGATGCCCATGCGTGTGACAGACAGCAGGATGAGTCTGATCAATGCCACCCTCAAAAGTACAACCTATCTCTTCTTTTACATTATATCACTGCACATTGAATGTGGTTTTGTTGGCTTAAAGTTGAACTGCTCTCTGCTGGTTGAGCAACATGAGTTATGCTTCAATCTATATTATGTTATTACAGCAAGGACAATGTCTTTGGCAAGCTGAACATACCAAAACCTCAGTCTACCACATCGGAGAGACGAACAAGCTTTTTTGGAAAGTGAGTCTGGTAGTGAATCAGTGGATCTAAGCAAATGTTGCATTTGAGGTTTCCGAGTCTGATTATGGTTTTATAATTTGTGATTGTGTTATATTAAACCCCAATTATTAATCATATACTGTCGCACAACAGAGAGTATAACGGTGTCCTCGCCTTTCTCCACAGAGGCATCGGGGCAGGTGGCCAGAGGAACAGCATGTTTGGGGCTTATGGGGGCCCGGAGAAGATGAAGGACCCCAGACCCCTACATGACAAAGCTTTTGTCCAACAGTGTATCAAACAGCTTTGTGAAGTATGACTAGTTTTGATGTCATCTCTACATTAAAGGAATATTAGAATGAAAATAATTCCGTCATCATTTACTCACTCTGAAGTTGAGTTTCTTTGAACACAAAATAATTTTTTTTTGTAGAATGTTGGTAATCATTGCTGTTATTATTATTGTTATTATTATTATTTTCATACTATGGAAAGCAATGGAGACCGGCAACTGTCTGGTTACCAACGTTCTTAAAAATGTGTTCTTTTGTGTTCAACAGAACAAAGAAACTCATACAGATTTAGAATAACTTGTGTGGGAAGTAAATGACGACATAATTTAATAATTAATTAGTTAATAATCATCAAAAATAATTTTAAAAAAGGGGGGTTACAGTGAGGCACTTACAATAGTCATGAAATGGGCTGTTTTTTATTTTCTTTTGAAGAATTAAAATAAAACTTAACTTAATTTTATAAAGGCATTTATTCTGTTGAAACTTCTGTTTTTCTTGTAATTGTGACCGTTTTAGTATGTAAAATGTTTAAAAAAATTACACAAAGTCTTGTGTAAAGTCTAAGTTCTTGAAAGAATTTTTTGTGGTGAATAACTTTAAGGCCACAAGAGTTGTCAATTGAGCAAATCCGGAAATATTTCTTTAACCTTACTTGATAGGCTTTAATAGAGACATTGTAAGCTGTGGTCAAACCTCCATTTGTCAGATTCTTTGTGGAAAACAACATTACGGATCAATATTTTGATGAAATCCGAGAGGTTTTTTTGGTCCTCCATAGAAAGTAAAGAAATTTCCAATTTCAATGTCAAGAAAAGTATTAAAAACATGACCACAGTGGTTCAACCTCAATGTTATGAAGCGACGAGAACACATTTTGAGCGGCAAAACAAAAATAACGATTTTATTCATCAAATTCGCCTCTTCCCTGCCATTCTCCTACACTATTTACGTCGCAGCGCTTCAGTGTTTACATCCGAACGCCAGCTGCGTATTGGCCGAAGCTGTTCATGTGAGCAGCTCGACGTATGAGTGATGTTGACGCGGAAGCCAGCCAATACTGTGCCAGCATTCTGATGTAGAACACGGAAGCGCTAGACGTGAATAGCGTACGAGTATGATGGGTAGAGATGAATTTGTTGAATATAAAGTCAAACTTTAATTTTTGGGTGAATTAAGCCTTTAAATATATAAATATTTTTCATCAGTTAGAAATTGCTCTCTGTGGACACAGCCTCTACAAAATGCTTTATCTTGCAATTATAAGTAACTTAAAAAGTCAGAAAGTAATTGGACCAAAAGTCTGTTTACAATTCATTTATTTTCTCATTTTTTCTAGTTCCTGGTGGAACGAGGCTTTCAAAGCAGCGTCACAATGAAGGCTCTCCAGTCTCCATCCACAAAAGAGTTTTTAAAGATATTCGAATTCATCTACACTTTGCTGGACCCAACCTTTCAGATGCCCACTGCTAAAGTGGAGGAGGAGATCCCAAGAATGCTCAAAGATATAGGGTAATCAAAAAAAAACCCCAAAGGATGACAATATTACTTTGACATCAGATTAGTGCTTGTGTTGACCACCCTGTATTTTGCCCTGATCACAAAGACATGATTGTTTCGTTTCAGGTACCCGTTTGCGCTCTCAAAAAGTTCCATGTACTCCATTGGCGCTCCTCACACGTGGCCTCAGGCTCTCGGAGCTCTTATCTGGCTCATCGACACAGTCAAGGTGACGTTTCTCCAGACCTTTAACATGATTATGTGAGAGATAATCTGTACATAGAACTATTACTGGTTTCCATTTCGAGTTATGATTTGAGGGAGACCTCTTAACCAGTTATTGTTAGTGTTACTTTTATTATTGCTTATAGCAAACATTTCATAAAAGATTTTTTAAATTTTTTTTTTATAAAAGAAGTCTCTTATGTTTAAACACATGTTTTCTTTGATAAGAAAATACAGCAACAGTAATATTGTGATGTATTACAATTTTAAAGGACTATTTATTATGTTTTCATTTGAAAATGTGAAAATCAAGCGTTTCTTATTATCCCAGACTGCAACGTAAACATGCATGTTAACATGTAGAAGGAAACATTATTGCAGCTTTGCCTGACATGTCGATTTTGTCTCTGCAGCTCTTCAGCAGTCTGAGAGAGCAGGACCTGCTGTTCTCTGACTTCTCAGATGAGCTGGGTGATCTAGAGGAAGGGACAGAGTACAACAAGGTACCGTATCAGACAAAACGTTTGTTATTATTATTACTACACATTAGAGCAAATCACAAACAGCGAACAATGATTCCTTGATAACAGCATTGACTCGAAAAATAAAAATAAAATAACCAGTAAAAAAAACATTAAAGGAAATAAGTTAAAAGAGTAGAAAGAAAACACAACACCATTATACGAAAATCAAATAATACAATAGCAAATAAGTAAAAGTTACTTACTGATTAAGTGTCCACCTTTGTAAGAAGACGTCCACTTTCAGTTGGAGTTGGGCAGTCATTTTATAAATCGATTCAAGTTTTTCTATCCACTAGGCCATTGTTGGAGAATGTGGCTTCAGACGAAACGTTTGTTTTGACAGTTTCAGCAGTTAGGAGCCATTATGTGTATTTTGCTCTTCTGCATTGTAGACATGACATATTTGCTAAATGTGTTTTTGTGTGCTGTGTTATCTATGTAGCTCTTTATGGAATACTGCTCTGACACCTACAACAAGTTCATGCAGGGAGCAGATACGTTTGAGGATGAGGAAGACGACTATCTTAATAAACTAAGTAAGTTACACCACAGTGATGATAAAGTTGGATTTTTTTAAATATCTTGAATAAAACTACTGTAAAATACCGTTTCATGGCTGATAAGGAATATTTATGGTCACTAAACTTTCTGAATTTTCTCAGAGAAGCTGTACAATGTGGATGGGGCGCTGTTACACTCCCAGCAGGAAAAACATGCGATGCTGATGGAGCACGTGGAGAGACTTGAAAAGGAAAGCCAAACTGTGAGTCTATGCATGCGTTTCCTTTTACTTGTCGTTTCTCAAGGTCATTCGGATGAGAATTACCACTTACTAGAATCTACTAATATTAGAATAATAGCATAAAATAATAGGCAAGTCAGTCAAACTGTGAAATAACATAAATGTTATTATGAAGTATTTGAGCTTCTACAAAGTTGCCACCCTCTTGATTTACAGATATTCACACACATCAGGAGGAAAAAAAAAATTGATTGTGAAAAATAGGTCAGATGTGACAACGGACATTAAGGTTTAAATGTACAAATAAGTTTACATTTTATTTTACACAGGATCGTTTAGCGGGAAAGAGGGCCGAGAAACTCAGATTACAGGCTGATCTGCAGAAGCTGCAGAACTATCGTTGCACTTTGGAGGCCCATAAAACTGCACTGGAGAATAAAACTGCTGGACTGGCAGAGGAGCTTGAGGCTGCTGGTAAGAGCGATTACAAGATGCAGCCACACATGCCTTGTTCACTTTGCATATTGGAAGTTGTCTCGGGTCTACTTTGTGCACCTTACATATAACAATATGAAAATAAACATAAAATGGTTGAGTTCAATTGGTAAATGTCCCTGTTCTTTGTGCAGAGATGCAGTTGGAGGGTCTGAAGCAGGAGAGGACAAGGCTGCAGCACATCCTGGAGAATCAGAAGTTCACTCCAGCTGATATTGAGCGTATTAACCGAGAGCGGAATGAACTGCAGCAGACCGTTCACAGCCTAAACCAGAGTCTAGAGGAGGCTGAGCAGCTGGTTTGGAATGAGGAGGTCAACCTGTCCAAAACCAAAGAGAAGGTCAGGATTTTACCCACAAACAAACACCACAGCCTGTCTATTAAGAGGCCGGTTCACACGACACGTTTTTGCGGTTAAAAAGGCGAGACGCGGGTCAGTGGAAGGAATAAAACCATAAGGTCTAGAGACGTGTTTTTTAAAAGATTAACTCGAGTGCCACGTTTTTAGAATGCTGTGCCATGCATGAGACTCTAAAAGACGCAAGTGCAGCGGTCAAACACGTCTACATCTTTACATAGAAAAACAATGTAAGAGTAGCACATCACATACTGCCTGAATAGATGCTACATTTGAAGAAGCACTAGCTTTCCGGCCGTTAAAATGGTATGTTCTATAGCGTGTAGTATGAATGAAATTCGGACAAACTACATCCGCCATGTTGTCATTGTAATGTGACTTGCAGTGTCATTTATGTCACTTTACTGCCATTCTCCTGTGCCCTCATGGGATAATAAAGTGTCCATCAGATGTGCAGTTCATACTCTTGTCCACTTTGAATCCTGTTTTAACAAACCTGTGACTGACATGTAAAGTGACCAATCACAGTTAATTTTTTATCTTTAAATGTTGATACTACAATAGTAAACTGGAAAAATATGTTTGTTCAAAAGTAATGTACTAATTATTTCACTTGGCATTACTCCAAACTCTTACTCAAGAAAACAAAACAGAAAATATAGTTTCAGATAATATGAATATGTTTCAAAGGTTTGATGTCGCTAACCTGGTAAATCCAGTGACTAGTGCTTCCTCAAATGTGTATTGTATCTGCCCTGCTCATCATATGATGGAATGCTATACAAAACCTATGCACCATGTTGCCTAGAAGTTGTGTGAAGCCAGAGATTGAGAGATTAGAGATTGTTTTGTTTGTGTTCTGTGCAATATACATCCATCAGTGCATCAGTTTGATTTGTATGAATTTATCAGTTGCTTCCATGTTAACACATATTTATGTGTTTTAAATTTTTCACATTTTGTTGCAGGTGGAGTTAAAGGTCGCCGAATATAATAAACTGGGTCGTAAGCTGAAGCTCATCCCACAGTCGGCAGAGAACGCCTGTGGTCATGACTTTGAAATCAGAACAGATTATAGTGCCACTACCATCACGCAGTACAAGACACAGATACAGGTACGGTCACTACTGCCATCCATCAGAGCTTCATTTTTTTTTTTTTTTTTTTTGGAGGGTTTTTCTTATTCTTTTTCTCTGTCTTGTCTTAACTCTGGTAGAATCCTCTGAAGAACATGATGGTTGACGTGGAGGATGAATGCAGCAGACTCACTAATGTGAAGTTGAGTTTGGAAGAGACTGTTGAACAGGTACGAAGCTTTTTCAGTTGCTCTTTATGCGTTGCATAAGAACACCTTTCCATCTTGTTAAATAAATCAAATTACTGATGTGACTGTAATTTATCCTAGTCCGGTGAATCTCACAGTCTGTCAAGAAATGCCCAGATCATATTTCACTCCCAAATTAACAGAGAAAAGTTAGGATAACTTATCTTGCATAAAGAATATAAAGCCTATTGTACTACAATTAAGATGATTTGCATTACTTTACCAAATATTTGTGAATGCTGCTGTGTGTTTTATTATTATTTTTGCTTGGAGTATTGTGAATGATCTACTGTTGATGAATTACGACAATGTTTACTTTATAGTGTTTATCTTGTAAAATGTTGCAGATGGTTGAAGGAATCAATGTTTATTTTATCTCCGATATTTTTGAATGAGAGAGACATTCAGTGTGTAAATTTTACTTGTATCTGGACAATGTTTTTTATTGCCTTTGTTTAAACATGTTTTTTTTCAACATCAGCAAAATCCAATATCGACGACCTATAATTCATATGTATATTGATTGATATTAGTACATAAACCAATTACAATACACACTGTTTATATTGAACAAAACCTATCTTGAGTATTTAAACTTGCAGTTGAGTGTGAGCCCCAGCCAGAATCTGAGATTGATGATTGCATCTTTGTTCTATAAGATCATACAGTAATATTTATGGAAGGTTTTCAATTTGATTTTAAAACTCTGCATGATAGCCCTGTTGCAGTTGCTGCCAATTTAAAGCATACATGAAATATACTGTGGCCTTTAGAAGGGAACTGCCCATATAGAAGTTAGACAGTGAGACAGCTTACTAGGTTTTGGACTGAAGCATGTGCTTACAACGCCTGAAGTGAGGTCATGTATGCACCACTCCTGTTTATTAGGTGAAGTCCAACATCTTTGATAAGGAGAATGACATCAAGCAGCTAAAGGAACAGATTCGCAGAGTCGACCAACAGCTGGAGCATGACATGCAGGTAAAGTGCATCTGGGGATTTCTGATTTTAAACCCGATAAATTAGTCTAATATGTTTGTTGATTTTTGTGGGGTTTTTAATTGATCGTCAGAAGTGACACATTTGAAAGTGCATGTGTTTGAACTAGTCATGGTGTGTGTAGGAAATGGCCCAAGAGGAGGAGAAGTGGGCAGCTGAGCTGGACTCTGCAGAAACCCACAAGAAGCGTTTGGAAAAGAACGTGAAGCAGGGATGTGAGGCAGCTGAGGAGGAACTCAAAGCTGCCCAACAACAGTGAGCATCTGTTTTTTTTTACGTCATTCTTCTCAATATATGCCACCTTTTCATCTCACTTCACTTGTGTTCTAAACTTCTCCATCAGGTATCATGTGGTCGTGCAGGAGACTAATGAGGAGAACCGCATGGTGTTCAAGAATCTGACCGATGTCTTCACTTCTGCCGTGAACCACTTGTGTGCAGTTGAGGTATGGGATGATTTTGCCTATAATTACCAGTCGTGTCTTGATTAGATATGTGCCTCATGAGGTGGAACCTTTAGTACCGTAATTTCCAGACTATTGAGCGCACCTGAATATAAGCCGCACCCACTGAATTTTTAAAAAAAATATTGTTTTGAACATAAATAAGCCGCACACGTCTATAAGCCGCAGGTGTCTACAGGTACATTGAAACAAATGAACTTTACACAAGCTTTAATTAAACTCTAAAATCCTCAAACTTCATTGCGGTGGCGATTGGTTTGGCTTTCAATCAGATCTGCCGCGAATGTTCATTCACATTCTGTGATGTGCTCCGTTTTTTGGCGGCATGTTTACTGTTTAGATTGAATCGAGCCCGCTCAAACTTCTCATCATTCTGATTACGGTAGTCATTTTGTCACCTTCATCATGACAAAGACACGGAGAAATGCATATGATGCTGCTCTCGAGTTGAAGGCGATTGATCTGGCTGTTGGTAAAGGAAATAGAGCTGCTGCACGGGAGCTTGGTCTTCATGAGTCGAGGAGAAGACGCTGGAAACAGCAGCGTGAGGAATTGACTCGCCGCAAAAAGACAACTAAGGGGCCGTTCGCGTCTTTTGCACGCGCTTGCCGCGCGCCTACTTAGGAAATAATGAATATGCACGCGCAAAAGACGCGATATGCATCATATGCATTTCTCCGTGTCTTTGTCACGAGCGGGAAAAATCCATATATTAGCCGCGTCTTTGTTTAAGCCGCAAGGTTCAAAGCTTGGGAAAAAGTTGCGGCTTATAGTCCGGAAAATACGGTAACTTAAAATCCAGATACATTTCTTCTATATTTGAATTATACCATGGTTTGTCTGAGTATTCGATTCTGATTGGCTGGAAGGTGTTCGTTAAAGTTCCGTTCAAGGCAAGAATGATAACTAAAAATACCTACAATAGCATCCACATCAACGTAGAATAATGTTCTGTTTATTAAAAGGGCATGCTGCAGTTCTGCTGCTTGAAATGCTCAAGCGAAGTAAAGTCAGATGGATTCTGATTGGCTGTTGATGATTTTATCATTAATTAGCTGGAAAAAATAATTTTAAAAGTGATTTTAAGGATCATTACAGTTGCTGTTTTTACTTCCCAATTTTCATGGTAATCATCCTTGGTGTGAACAACCCCTAAAACCGTTGAATATACAAGTATTTCCAGCCATTTTATTCACAGTTCATTAAAGCACTTGCTCTTCCAGACAAATTTTGTGCTGCAAACATTGACTGCTTTAACTTGTCAGTGCTGGCAAGTAGCCCTGGTATAAGCGGGATAATCTATGACTTGGTGTGTATTACTTGATGTTACTGGAGATTCTTTCCCACCGAGGCCTTCCTTATATGCCACCGCATTCTTTACATCTATACTTCAAAAGTGTAGATTCTACCTGTAAGCAAAAAAAATATGTTTTTCTCTCCTTAGAAACACTGCAACGAGCAGCTGAAAAGATTCGATAAGATGAAGGAAGTCATCCAGGAGGATGAGGCTGACATGAAACAGCTGACGGATCTAGTGGAAGACTTCATGAAGAAAGCAAACAGCTTGTAATGTCTAAAAGTTCTGATTTGTAAATAGTTTACTGATTTTTTTTCCGATTCTGGCACCGAGTAATGTTCGAGTAAAGGCATTGTCAAAGTACTCATACTTTGTATTTATCCTGTATTTACATGTTTGTTTACTAAAAAATAAATGTTTGGGCAAATTGTAAAACGTGATGTTTATAGTGCTAGTTTTTTTTATACTGCTTACATGAGTTCCCATTTTCAAATGCCATTTTTAGTCATACTTCCTCTGAATAAAACATTTGACTTCACATTATGTGCTGGAAAAATGTCTGGTTTATATTATTAGGATTTACATTAGTACTTTGTTAGCTCATAAAAATATTATATATATAAAGTAACTGTATATCAAACCAAAATCAGATGTAATTGTCCTTGAGAAATTTCACATTTGTGGGAAAAGAACATTTTGTATACATTGCATTTAGAATGACCGTATGTTCCATGTGAACAAGAGGTAGTACCAACTGATTTTAACATTTCTTTACAAAGGTTGACATTTTAATACAAAATTAAATTAAAAAAGCAAAATGAAGTTTGTTTTCGAGACCATGATGGAGGCTACTTGCTATATAAAAATTGTAATCGGGCATAAGAACTGGGATAGCGTATGTATTAGAAATTACGTAAAACAATCAAAACTCATGAACATGAATAAAAAGTATGTTTCTGACTGAGTAAAATTCCAGGGCTGTGCTGCACACAGTATAAAACAGAAGTGAGCACAATATTACCTTTGACCCTTGAAACTATTGTTTCACTCACTTAGCTCATCTTTGGTAAAGAGTGGGAAGTAACAAATGATTATGAAAATGTGATATTAAACCTTGTTTTTTTTAATCATTTTTAGCATTGTCCCACATTTTGTAGAGCCAATATTTATTAAATTTATTAAATACGATGAGTGTACACCTTCACTTTTGACAGCACAGCTAAATATCGCAAATTGTGGTATAATACCCTCCTTTTGGATTAAAAATGTAAAACCTTCCTAAATGATAAGTACTGTAATGAAGTCATGCAACCTAATAGAATACAAAGTAGCACACTTCCATTTGAAATTCTATTTTTGTAATGTGTTCAGAATTTTTTATTGTATACACTAAATGAATATACATTGATTAAAAAGAAATTACTTTAAAGTTACAAGAAATATAACTTTATTAGATTATCTGGCGGAACCGAAACACCCCGTTCAGCGTTTCTTCCGGAAGAATTGCAGGGACGGACTCAGCGGAACATCATGGAGGGAGATTTGAGTTGGTTAATTTAGGAGTTCGGACGCTTTTCTTGAGAATTACCTGCACAGTTTCTCAATGGAGCTCGATAAAGACATCCAGACAATGCAAAGAGGATTTCACTGCAACCTCTGCAATGTTAATATCCCAATAGTAAGTTGCAATAAACTAAAAACATTAGCGCTAACACGAGTGAGACGAGTTTCTAGACGTTGCAAACTTGTTATAATACAATAATTATTCAAAAAAATGGATTTAGCTGCAGGAGTTACCACTATATTTAGGGCACTAAATATAGCCAAACGTACGTTTTAAAAATACTATGGTAATACTAGAGTATTAGTGTAAATACTGTGATTTATGAATATGGTAATCCTTCAGGAACATTATTAGCATCAAAGTATCATGTGTGATAAAATCCTACAGCTGAAAAAAACCAAACAGATAGAGGTGGTGTGGTTTTGACTCCTTACAAGCATTATTTCTGGTAGATACATGTGAATACAAGTAGATATAAATCTAATCAAATGAAGTAAACTTAATTAACTAAATACTTGATTCTATGATGGTTAAGTATAAATAAGTGAATGTAGATAGAATTAATACAAGAGAAATTACATGCACAAGAAAATCTGAATGAAGTTGATGTGTGGATTCACCAGTATTCCATCAACGATGTTGCTTTCACGTTTAACTGGAGTGTTTTTGTGCAGGGCCGAGCCTGCAAGATCATGTTAAAGGAAAGAAGCACCAGCATCTCCTGCGTCTCAGAGCTCAGCGTAAAGCTCAGGAGGAAAACAGCGTGTTTGTGAGCGGCTTTAAACCAGACACCTCTCAAACTGATCTGAAGGAGTATTTCTCACAGTTCGGGCCGGTGTCAGATTTGATCATGGACAAGGACAAGGTTAATATACACACTGTCCTTACCCTTATTCTCTTGTGGTAATCATTTGGTCTTCGTCTTACTTTCGTATATATATTTGAAAACAGAAGTAGTGTATGTATCAACTTCAGCAACCTGGCATTTCATCCCAATTTACAACCCCATTTCCAGAATAGTTTGAACATTTGTCTCAATACAATAAAATCTAGAGTCTGTGATTTGTTAGTTCTCTTTATCCATTTAATTTACTGACAAAAGTACCACACCTTCACACATATGCAAGTCACCCGTGCCGTGTGCGCTGACGCACCCCATGCCATGACAGATGTTTGCTTTTGCACCTGTTGCTGGTGAAAGTCTTGATGCTCCCTCAATGTCTGTTTTTCCCAAAACCAAGCTGAAACGTGGGCTCCTCTGACCACAGCACACATTTCCGCTCTCTTTTGGACCTTTTGAGATGAGCTCGGGCTCAGAGAACTCTGCAGCATCTCTGCATAGCATTGATTTTATGGTTGCATTTTTTTGGATTCAGCGGCAGACTGTTAAGTTTTCCAAAGTCCACCCGAGCCCATGTGGCTGTTTTAAATACAACAGCATGACGTTTCTCATGCAATGCCATCTGAGGGGTCAAAGGTTACACACGGGCTTCCTGCCTGGCCCTACACGTACCCTGAATCTTTCCGCAATATTATGAATGGAAGATAGTGATAGACCATTTTAAATTGTTTGACAATTCTCTCATGAAATTTGGCACTAAGAGGTGAGACCCATGCGCCTTCTATACCCGATCATGATACCTTCACCTGCTATTTGTTGACCGTTTCAAAACGGTTTAACTTGGATATTCTGTAATCTCTTCACATATAATCAGCCTCTGGCCCAACTTTTTTGGAGTGTGTTGCAGCCATTAAAATCAAAATTTGTTTATATTTAAAAAAAAAAAAAAAGCAAAACGATCAAGTTGGTCAGGAAAATGAGTGGGAATCATTTCTTGGTAGTTTTGTCAGTTAAATAAGGGTGCAAGAGAATTAACAAGGCAGAGATTCTTTATTGCATTTTCCAAAATGTCCCAACATTTATAGAACTGGGTTGTAATTAATTTAAAAAAAAAAATTGTGGTTAATTTGATCCAATTATCAGAGGAGTTTAATAAGGCAACCATCACTCTTACTGTTGCTTACACTTAGGGTTAATAATTTAAACAAGCCCTCAAATAATAGTTAAATTGTTTCATTGTTTTTATTTTGAAATGGAACAGTTTTTGTTTTAACCTTTCAGACAAAATTAAAAAAGAAGAATCAAGTTTCGTTGAGTATCATATTCGATATATCAGGCTCATATAGTATGATGTTGGATAATATACTGGAGGCCCAAACTGAGCAAAAATATACAGGTTCTTGCAGTTGATTATATTTATGTGGCCGAAAAGAAATCTGAAATTCTGATTGCTTGTAATGTAAATCAATTAGATATACAGTATAGCAGACTACTTGCATAAAACACACACACACACACATATATAATTCAATATGCTGTCAGTCTGTATCTCCCAATAACACGTCTTAGTAACATGATATAACATGATTAGTTTTATGATTGAATTTCTAGTTTTCATTGTGGGGATAATATGTATAATGCAAAACGATTATGATGATAACCAGTCTTTAAAAGCCTCACAGTTTAAATAGAATGTTCTATAAAATGACGTATGGGTAGATTGTGTACAACAGGGTTTAATTTATTAATTTGTAATTCAGAGGCCTTAGAAATGTGTGCTTCAAATATGATGCAGAAGGCTTTATAAGGTTAATTGAGATGTTAATGTCAGAGTTGTTGTTTTGTGTAGGGCGTGTACGCTATAGTCGAGTTCTCTGAGCCGCAGAACGCTCAGACAGCTCTGGCACAACTACAGCATGAGCTCAACGGACTCCAGCTCCGTGTCAAGCCCAGAGAGAGGAAAGAGTTCAAACTGTCCAGCAGGGGGAAACCCAAAAACACCCAGATCAGCCTGGACAAACTCAACTACGAGCTCTGCAAGGCTGTATCTGTAAGAGAGCGTTCCATTTTCACACAGCTTTCTTCGTTTTAAAGTTATGTTTCTCATTTTTAATTTTCATGTGTGTGTGTAAAAGGTAAATGAGCAGATGCAGAAGGTGGTGGAGAATTTTGAGCTGAGCGACAATGAGAAGAAAGTGAGAGATCTCCTAGTTCAGCTGCTACAGGAAGTCTTCACAGAGTTCTTTCCAGGTCCACTTTTAACTCAAACTTTTTTCCATCATTGCATCCTTATTCCTAGACCAAGGTGTCCAAAACAGGGGTTTGTGAGTCTATGAAAAGCTGATAAATAAATCAAATGCAGTCAATGCAGAGAACTTCATCTCTGAGTGTAACGTACATTTGGAAATGCTCTTGTGTGGTAGATTCACTCTATTTGACTTTTGTTATCTTTTCTCCCGACAAAATCGAAGTAATGCCAATATTTCCGGGCTGCTGAATGTAAGCTTTTCCATATTCCAAGTGACTGTAATCACTGTAGAATATAGTGGAAATGTTTTTTTTCTGTTCATTTTATAGTGATTTAAAAAAAAAACAAAAAAACTTGCTGTCTTTGTGTCATGTGTTATAGATTGCCAGATTGTGCCCTTTGGCTCCTCTGTGAACACATTTGGGATTCACTCCTGTGACCTTGATCTGTTCCTCGACCTTGAGAACACCAAAGCATTTCAAGCTCGTGCAAAGTCTTCTGGATCGGTATGTTGGCACCACTAATCTGTGAAGTCAAACATCAACTAATGAATCCATTTCCATTTAGTTGTATAACGTCTATACCTACCCATTTCAACAGACAGGAGAAAATCAATCCGAGGATTGTCGTTCTGAAGACTCCATTTTGTCCGACATTGACCTGTCCACTGCCACTCCTGCTGAAATTTTGGAGCTTGTTGCAACCATTTTGAGGAAGTGCGTTCCAGGTGTGCACAAAGTACAGACGCTCTGCACTGCCCGACTTCCTGTGGTCAAGTTCAGTCATCGAGAGCTCAACCTCCAAGGAGACATCACAATCAACAACAGGTTGAAAACAGTTCGTTTTGGCCGTTTTGTAAAATGAAAAACTTTGAATGTAGCACCCCGTTGGACGGTAGTAGACTCCAGGTTTACATTGTGACATCTTTGTCTATATACTAGGTTGGCAGTAAGAAACACTCGATTTCTGCAGTTGTGTTCAGGCATCGACTCCAGACTGCGTCCTTTAGTCTACACCATCCGATTATGGGCCAAGCAGAAACAATTAGCAGGTAAGGGTTGTATATGATAATTAATTGTTTATAGAGGTACATTTTGTAATTTTAAATATTTTGCCATACGTGAGTCTCTATTTTAGTGCTGTTAAGTTATAATTCTTAATACTGTAAAATGATACATGATTGTGCAGCAGTAATAAATCCTTTTTTTTTTTTTTTAAATTGAAATCAGCATAAAATAATTAAAAAAGGCAGACAGACTTTAAAAAACATTTAAAAAAAAATTATTGTTTAAATTACAATAATGAGAATTAGACCATTGAGAAAGGGGCTGAAATGTGCTTTATCATAAAAATATTAAAATGCATAATGGTTCTAAAATTAAGCTTTTCCTTATGCACAATAAAACTACTTTTTAATGGTGATTTTTATGTGATATACTGTATGACCTGGACATTTCTTTACTGTTTTTGTGCATTTTGCATGTACATTTTTCTGAGTTAAACCGTGTACATTTCTAATGTCATAGGGAATCTGTCTGGTCCCGGCCCGTTGCTGAACAATTACGCTCTTACACTGCTGGTGATCTTCTACCTTCAGAATCGAGACCCTCTTGTGCTTCCCTCTGTGAACCAGCTCAAGAACATGGCCTGTGCGTTAACTTCCTTAATCAGTTGCTTTATCTGTTTTTTATTACTTAATACACAATGACATTGTTGACATTCAGAAGCAATAGGAAACCAGACTAAACAGTGTCTGTCCTGAGAG
This sequence comes from Opsariichthys bidens, assembly GCA_037194245.1. Lineage (NCBI taxonomy): Eukaryota > Metazoa > Chordata > Actinopteri > Cypriniformes > Xenocyprididae > Opsariichthys > Opsariichthys bidens. Next base: position 6,544,724 of record CM074309.1, read on the forward strand.
CGTATTAAAAATATTAATATTTAGAGATGTGAATCTGCACTTGCCTCGTGATTTGATTATGATTCAGAGGGTAATGATCCCCTTATAGAATGATTCTTGTTGCATCACATTGCATTTTTCCTCCAATTCTTTTATTAGTAATTATTATATTTAATAAACACAATATTGTTTTTGTTATTTTATCTTTGATATTAAAAATAAGAGAAAAACTGCTAATAATAGAAACAGGATTGCAGATATAAATAGAACAAACACAATATTAGAAAGAAACAATTAAATGTAAAAATAATCACTGCATAGTCTTTAGTGTATTAATTACACATAGGTAATTAATATGCTTATTATTAAAGCTACAAAAGTTATTTAGTCAAGAGTAGTGAGTGATTCCATCTTTTCTTTTGTTGCTCGATTAACGGCACGGACAGCAGCAGGTTTATTATATTAAGACGAATGCACGGATCTAATATAATGTTACACATCAGATTTTCAGGCAAGTAGGATTGATTAATAATCTTTTTCGTGGTTCATTACGCTTAAATGTTTAACATCAAACACGTCCAGCAAATTATATTCACATTCATGCATGTTCTTCTTGGAAAACCCAAAACAAGTGCTTTGCTTTGTAAGGACATACACAACTTTTATTTATTAATATATAATAAGAGTAGCCTAATTTATTTACAATAAAACGGCACATTAGTACATAATGTAGGCCTATTGAAATACTTTTTTTTTTTTTTTGCTTCGATGCAGAATCGTTCACTTCAGCATTGCAATGCATTGTAAAAACGATTATATTCTACACCTCTGTTAATCATGGTTTTTGTTTGTGTAGGTGAGGAAGAAGAGTGCGTTATTGAGAAATGGGATTGTACATTTCCTAGCCAGCCCTTTAGTGTACCCCCCAGCAAAAACACTGAAGATCTCAGTAAGTACCACATATGCTTTTTGCTCATTTCAGGTGACTTATTATCGAGTGTGTTTATATGCACGTTCTTTAACTAGTTGCGCTTAATAAGCTGACAAAAAGTGTAGTCATGTAAATGTGTTAAACTGTTTCCGTTAGACATGTAAACATTTTAAAGGCATCATCCACCCAAAAATAAAATGAAATCACCCTCATGTCATTTCAAATCGGTATCCATTTCTTTCTTCTTTGGAGCTCAAAAAAGGATTTTGAATGTTTTTCCTTTTTTTGGTCAATATATTGAGTCAATGGGAACCGAATCTGTTTGGTTGTCCAACATTCTTCAAAATGTCGTCTTTTATGTTCCACAGAACAAAGAAAGTCATACAGGTTTGGAATGACATTAGGGCGAATAAATGATGACATAATTGTCGTTTTTATGCGAACTATCTTTTAACTGGCATTCTGTGTTCTCATCTTGCACAGCCAATGGGGTTGTGCAGTTTAAAAGTCATCCTGCATCTGACTTTTCAACCACAAGCATTGTAGAATACATATAGAGTCCATTCAAGTTTTATTTAACATGCTAACTCCCAGTTTGGATACAGAGTTGGGTATGCTTTTAATTAACTAGGTAACTAAGTAATAATCTGATATTTAAAATGCTTTGTAAACCGCTTGTCAGCCAGTATTTCAGTACACTGTATTATTTTATTTTAAGTTATCACCATGCAATTTATTTAAGTCCATGTAAGCAATGGCAGCATTGCATGTGTCCTCTGTGGGTAATGCAGTCTCAGAATAAATCAGGAAATCTTTCCCTATTTCCTCTGGGATTGTCTTATTGCCATTTATCTAAATGGTAATTGTTTGGTTAATGTTGACCCACCCTGTTGTATCTACCAGAATATTTAATATTTTTGATTTCTTTCTCTGTATTTTATTTTGTCATCATGTGAAGCTGCTGAATATAAGACAAAGTTTTTTCAGATGCAAGTAAAACACCATCTTATATTCGGAACAATACATTACCGTAATTTCCGGACTATTGAGCGCACCCACTGAATTTAAAAAAAAATATTGTTTTGAACATAAATAAGCCGCACACGTCTATAAGCCGCAGGTGTCTACAGGGACATTGAAACAAATTAACTTTACACAAGCTTTAATTAAACTCTAAAATCCTCAAACTTCATCGCGGTGGCGATTGTTTTGGCTTTCAGTCAGATCTGCCGCGAATGTTCACATCTTCGCATCATTCTGATTACGGTAGTCATTTTGTCACCCTCATCATGACAAAGACACGGAGAAATGCATATGATGCTGCTCTCAGGTTGAAGGCGATTGATCTGGCTGTTGGTAAAGGAAATAGAGCTGCTGCACGGGAGCTTGGTCTTCATGAGTCGAGGAGAAGACGCTGGAAACAGCAGCGTGAGGAACTGACTCGGTGCAAAAAGACAACTAAGAGGACGTTCGCATATCGCGTCTTTTGCGCAAAAGACGCGATATGCATCATATGCATTTCTCCGTGTCTTTGTCATGAGCGGGAAAAATCCATGTATTAGCCACGTCTTTGTTTAAGCCGCAAGGTTCAAAGCTTGGGAAAAAAGTTGCGGCTTATTCTGGAAAATACGGTACATTTTTTACGTGCTGCCCAGCCTTTTGTGCACTACCAGGTGACACCTTTTGTTTTTGAGTGCTCAGATCACTTGCGACTGTCTGTGTGGGCATCAGTGGACTGTGCATATGATGTAAATCATGTCACGCATGCCGTCCATGGGTAAGCCAGTTGTTTTATTCTCCCTATAACTTTCCCTATCTCCTTTCCATCAGGCACTTTGCTTTTTGGATTCTTCATCTTTTACTCAAAGTTTGATTTCGCTGCATCAGTGGTGTCTCTGCGAGACGGCCTTGTGCTGCCTGTTACAGACTTCCTCCGAAGCGACAAGAAAGAAGTAAACGTTGCCGAGGCCTCTAGTCCCAAACCGAAGCGCTCCTCGGCCCCTAAACTCGGCCCTATGAATGTCCTGGATCCATTTGAGCAAAACCACAATGTGGCCGGGAACCTTAACGAACGAACACAAAAGAACTTCAAGAGAGAGTGCTGCGAGGCTGAGAAGTACTGCCGCAGTTTGCAGTTCCAGCGCAAATCAGCCAAGGGCAAATCCTGGGGTCTCGTGCGGCTCTTTGCACCGCCGAGTGAGGCAGGACCCCGCTCAAAGGTCGAGACCGAGAAGGTTATGGAGGTGGGTATCCCTTTCAAGGCAGCCGTTCTCCCGGAACCCTTGCGTGCCCAACTGGCATTGGCTGGGAAAGGTTTTAGGGGCCTTTGGTTTGCAAAGGTATGCTCTGCTGTGCAGATGGTATTTCAAGAAATTTTAAAATGTTCACCCTCAGTTGAGACTCAAACTGCAGACCTTTGTCAAAGTCAGGACAAAGCTGACAGAGGTGGAAATGAAATGGAGGTGAATAACAACCAGGGTCTAGAAGATAGTAGTCCTCAAACCAAAAGTGAAGCTGGTAAGAAGAGGCCTCTTATACTGGAGGAGGGTCCATCAACCTCCACTGTTATACAAGCTAAAAGACAGAGACTAGGTGTTGATGTGGAGCACCCAGAGCCAGTCCACTGGACTTGGACTCAAAGGAACCGCGTTTGGGCAGGCCGACGGAAAGTGCGAAGAGATCTCTTGAAGACTAGCGATGAGACTTCCAAACCTGAAGGAGGCTGCGTTGACATCGAAAGCAGGGTGACGCAGAGCATTGTGGAGAAAGAGGAGAAACTTCAAGATTTGTTGGAGTTCAGAGTGGATGCAGAAGTTGTCGGCGGGAATGAAAACACCAAGGTTGTTCTCTGTTTTCACCCCAGCCATGATACTGAAGGCGTCTTTCAAGTCTTCTTCCATTTTTTAGAGTCTTTCTTGCCTAAGATGACAGAAACAATTCTAGGGAGGGCAGAGGGTGCTACAGAAATGTCATAATGTTTTTTTGTTTGTTTCAACGTTGAATTTGTTTGAAATCTGCATACTTTGAAGGTTTACTTTTTGCAAACCTAAGCAAAAAAAATTATATTTTAGTGATTCATGTTTTGAGAATAGAACTGTATACATGCTTTTTGGTTATTGCATGTTTTGAATTCAAATTTTATTTGCTGTTTAAGTTGGGTTTTGTTTGATTTTGCCCCCCCTCCCCCTTGATTTTGGCTTGTTTGCCTCTCTATAATGTAAATGTAATGAATGTGAACACTCACATTAAAGTTTAAACTGAAAGTTTAAACCATTGAGACCTGGACTGCAGCTTTCTTTATTAAATGGATAGTTAGTATGATATTTATGAAACCTTGTTTCCGCCACTGAACAAAAAATAAAAATGGTAATTTTGAAGTCAAAATCGTGAGATAAAAAGTCGAAATTACCATTTTTATTTTTTATTCATTTGCGGAAACAAAGTTTTCGGAAAAGAAGTGTGATATCTCATAATTGCGAGTTTATATCCCGCAATTTGGACTTTATATTATATTTATATAACTCGCAATTGTGAGGGAAAAAAAGTCTGAATTAAGAGATCAGAGAACTCGCAATCGAACGTTTGCAAAGACCCGCCCCCTTTAGTTACTGTTGCTATGTCCGACAAGCCATGCGCTCTCACACAGTGAGAGAAAATAGAGAGAAAAATACAGCGTAGAGCAATGGATACTGACAACATGTCACCAGACAAGACAGAGCAGGTTACTTTTGATATGAAACAAAGTTTCAAATTTCAAATATTATCATTTTTTTAAAGAAGTTTACTGCATAGTGTCTCTTTAATGTGTCGTGACAGATCGCTGTAGCTCCTCGTGAACCGATCATCTCTTCATACTAGTTCATTTATAGCATCAAATAAACATGTTTATGTTGTTTCAATCGCGGAAAGACGTGAGTACACACAATTATTCAAGTTCAAGTTCACCAACGTTAATTTACTTACTCCCCTGACTGCTTTGTCAGACAAAACGGCAGATTCGGGGTTATGATTGGTCAGATCGCCTGTCAATCAAACTCCCAGTGAAGGGGGAAATACATATTTTACAGTAACTTTCCCAAATTGAAAACCTTTTTATTGTAAAGACTATAAACGGCTCAAAGGTTACCTTCCATATAACTACCTGCTATATAGAACCCTGATATGGCCATGATGGTATAAAACCCATTAGTATGTTCAATTAACAATGATATTGTGATGTAATAAAACTAATATGATTTCAGTTTTAACAAATTGTGAGTTGATGTTTCATCCAATATATTAAGACATGCTAGTGACATGAAAATGTGTTGTGTGACGGGAGTGACTCATCTGCGGTAAATTCAATAACGCACCTTAGCCTATGGCTTTTTCATTCAATTGCTTATTGAAGATTTCTTTCCATGTTAATATTCAAGATCTGCCCGATGTCCGTATGGTGGACTGTAAGACATAGCTAGAATGGAAAACCTGTGAGTACTTTGGAATGAGAATTTAAAGGTGTGCAGAGATAAATGACTGTAATTACACGATGAGGCATGCGGTTTCATTACAGCTGCTGTATATGACACTGGAGGATTAGTCACAAATGAACAGCACACATCCTGTCTTGTTTCATGGATGCAAGAGTAATTAAGAGAGATAAAATGGTGGTTATAGTACTTTTCTCATTTTTATTGTTGGAAATGAGTTGGGAAATGTAGGAGAGATACACAAACTCAACCCGATTCAAATGCATTTTTTTGTTCAGGTTAAAATTGCGACTCTATGATTCTATTTGATGCATTCAGTTTGATATTCAAGTATTAATATCAATATGCTGTGGTGTTCTGGGATATTTGCTAGTTTTGGTCATGGGTATGCTTGTTTAGTGGTGCATAACAGTTGACGTCATTAGTGACATCTGTGAGTTGACTTTTTTTCTTAATTGTTGTCTCAGAGGGTCCATTTAGGTAGAGGATTATCAATGTTTAAAATAAACAGACTGATTAAAATGTATGGAGTAAACCATTACAGACACATCCTGTATCTCTCTGCACAGAACAAAATGACGTAGAAACAATTTTCACTCAGAAATTGCTAGCAAATCTCACAATTAATAAAGAAATGGGAAATGAAACATGAAATTTTGAAGCAGAAAAAACTGAACCAATAATATTTTTTTATTATAATTTTGTACATTGTAGACCTTAATGGTTGCGTGTAGTGTCCTACACATGCATATATGATATGCTGCTATACCTGTAATATTGTCATCCGTGTTATAGTTTAAAACGCTATGCTCTTTTTACCCAAATGCTCCCAAAAACAATTAAACTACAAATTTTGCCATTGAAAATAATGATATTACTGAACTTAAATTATAATTATATAAGCAAATGAAAAAATGTATGTAGGTTTGAATGCTTTTTTTTGAGCCGTGTGGATTTTGATCATAATTTTTCTTGGTTTATTAAAAATAAATATATTAACCTTTTCATGCATTAATTATGATGACTGCAGTCAGGACTCTTAGAGCATGAAAAACAATATTAGATTTTTTTTTTTTAAATATTTTACAATGAGATTTTCAGACGTCAGCTGGAGTGGTAAGTAATGTTTTTAACTGAACAGCGCAGTAATACTGTGTATTTAACAAAACAATGAATTAAATGATATAAAATCATGTAAAAATCAAATATATACAAATAATAGAATACAGCTTCATTTATTGCAAACTCAATTGAGTTTGTTCCAGTTCAACCAGTAAACAAAGAATAACTTCATACAAGTTCAATGTCACATGTCTTTGATATCAGAACATGATGACATGAATCCATCAAAGATCTCTGGACTGTGGAAATCCAACTCGGACTACATAGATAACACTCACACTCCAGTCTACCAGAGTACATTGATTTACCTTTATTAGCTGATCATTCTGATTGTTCAAAATGGTCAAATTTAGCCTTCCTCTCTGAGAAAACCTCAGGCTGAAATCTGCATTGATCTATTGATGTTTTCAGGCTGGAAAAACTAGCGATCAAGTGTTTTCAAATCTCATCTGAAATGATCAGCATTACGTGATCATGTTACTTTTTTGATGTATCGAGTAAAGTAACGTGCATTACATAATCAGATAATTTTTTCGATGTCGAGTATCGTAACGCGACGTGTCGAGTATTACGTATTATGTAATCAGAATACTTTTTTGACGTAAAAAAGTGTTAAAGGGTTAAGTTGGGTTTTGGCTGGTTTGTATTATAAATGTACCCCTAAATCAGTGGTTCCCAAACACATGCCTGGATCCACCTCGATGTCAGTTCAGCACAATAAAAACAACGGCGGTTGACCATTGTGCTGAACGATATCATTTAAAAGAAAAACAAAAGAAGACAAAAATACAACAATGTTTAGACAAAAACCCATTTGAACGATTATAAGCCTTCTCAAAGAGAAATGTTTCTAATTTTGCTTTAAAAAGTGATTCTGATGATATTGGTCGGTAACACTTTACTATAAGGTTCGTTAACTATATTAGTTAACATGAACTAATAATGAACTGCACTTATACAGCATTTATTAATCTTTGTTAATGTTAATTTCAACATTTACGAAAATCTTGTTAACAAACAATGAACAACTGTATTTTCATGAACTAACATTAATGAAGATTTGTAAATACAGTAACAAATGTATTTCTCATGGTTAGTTCATGTTAGTTAATCCAATAACTAACTGTTTAACTGATGAACCGTATTGTAAAGAGTTACCAATTAATCTAATAGAAAGTGGTGGGCTGCTCCACAGTTTAGGACCGGCTATGGCAAAACCCAGTCACTTATAACTCAAAAGGTCCAAAAGATGATAAGGTGCTAGTCCATTTAAAACCTTAAAAACAAAGTGTCAAATTTTAAGCTCTGTTCTAGAGTCATGAAATTATGGAAGGCCATTTCCACCACTGAAAAAAAAAAAAAAAAAGATTATTGCGACTTTTTATCTCACAATTTTGAAACCTTTTCTATGAAAACTTTTTTCATGGAATGTGAGCTATAAACTCGCAATTGCGAGATATAAAGTGAGAATTGCGAGTTATAAAGTCGGAATTCTGACTTTAAAACTCACAATTGCGACTTTTTCTTCTTTCGCAATTCTCACTTTCTCGCAATTGCAAGTTTATATCACACAATTCTGACTTTATAACTCACAATTCTGACTTTATAACTCACAATTCTGACTTTATAACTCACAATTCTGACTTTTTCGTGCAATTGCAAGTTTATATCATGCAATTCTGACTTTATAACTCACAATTATGACTTTATAACTCACAATTCTGACTTTTTCGTGCAATTGCAAGTTTATATCGCACAATTCTGACTTTATAACTCACAATTCTGACTTTATAACTCACAATTCTGACTTTATAACTCACAATTCTGACTTTTTCGTGCAATTGCAAGTTATATATCACACAATTCTGACTTTATAACTCACAATTCTGACTTTATAACTCACAATTCTGACTTTATAACTCACAATTCTGACTTTTTTTTTGTGCAATTGCAAGTTTATATCGCACAATTCTGACTTTATAACTCACAATTCTGACTTTTTTGTGCAATTGCAAGTTTATATCGCACAATTCTGACTTTATAACTCACAATTCTGACTTTATAACTCACAATTCTGACTTTTTCGTGCAATTGCAAGTTTATATCACACAATTCTGACTTTATAACTCACAATTCTGACTTTATAACTCACAATTCTGACTTTATAACTCACAATTCTGACTTTTTTGTGCAATTGCAAGTTTATATCGCACAATTCTGACTTTATAACTCACAATTCTGACTTTTTCGCGCAATTGCAAGTTTATATCGCACAATTCTGACTTTATAACTCGCTATTCTGACTTTATAACTCACAATTCTGACTTTATAACTCACAATTCTGACTTTTTCGTGCAATTGCAAGTTTATATCGCACAATTCTGACTTTATAACTCACAATTCTGACTTTAGAACTCACAATTCTGACTTTTTCATGCAATTGCAAGTTTATATCACACAATTCTGACTTTATAACTCACAATTCTGACTTTTTCGTGCAATTTCAAGTTTATATCACACAATTCTGACTTTATAACTCACAATTCTGACTTTATAACTCACAATTCTGACTTTTTCATGCAATTGCAAGTTTATATCACACAATTCTGACTTTATAACTCACAATTCTGACTTTATAACTCACAATTCTGACTTTATAACTCACAATTCTGACTTTTTCGTGCAATTGCAAGTTTATATCATGCAATTCTGACTTTATAACTCACAATTCTGACTTTATAACTCACAATTCTGACTTTATAACTCAATTCTGACTTTTTCGTGCAATTGCAAGTTTATATCGCACAATTCTGACTTTATAACTCACAATTCTGACTTTTTTCGTGCAATTGCAAGTTTATATCACACAATTCTGACTTTATAACTCACAATTCTGACTTTTTCGTGCAATTTCAAGTTTATATCGCACAATTCTGACTTTATAACTCACAATTCTGACTTTATAACTCACAATTCTGACTTTATAACTCACAATTCTGACTTTTTCGTGCAATTGCAAGTTTATATCGCACAATTCTGACTTTATAACTCACAATTCTGACTTTTTCGTGCAATTGCAAGTTTATATCACACAATTCTGACTTTATAACTCACAATTCTGACTTTTTCGTGCAATTTCAAGTTTATATCGCACAATTCTGACTTTATAACTCACAATTCTGACTTTATAACTCACAATTCTGACTTTATAACTCACAATTCTGACTTTTTCATGCAATTGCAAGTTTATATCACACAATTCTGACTTTATAACTCACAATTCTGACTTTTTCGTGCAATTTCAAGTTTATATCGCACAATTCTGACTTTATAACTCACAATTCTGACTTTATAACTCACAATTCTGACTTTTTTGTGCAATTGCAAGTTTATATCAGGCAATTCTGACTTTATAACTCACAATTCTAACTTTTTCTCGCAATTGCGAGTTTATTTCATGTAATTCTGACTTTATAACACGCAATTGCGAGTTTATATCTCACCATTCTATGAAAAAAGTCAAAATTGTGAGATAAAAAGTTGCAATCTTTTTATTTTTATTTTTCAGTGGCGGAAATAGGCTTCCATATAAAAGGTCTAGTTTTTTAGGCTCAAATGTAATGGTATTCAGTTGAGCAAATTTGTCTAAATTCAATTTCTTTTATTCGTAATATGTACTTTTTGAGATGATATTTTATTGTTCAAAAGTGGAGAAATCTTTACCTCATAATTATTTAATGCCAAAAACATAACCCTAGAACCAGAGACAAAAAACGCATTTAAGTTGTAAATCTTTAACTAGTATTTGTCTGTTTTAATAAGAGGATGCTAACTGAAGAAGAAAGAATTACATGGTTCTGAGGTTGACTCTCTTGGGAAATCAGCTGGGTTGTGTGCACTACGAGTCATTTACGAGTCACTTATATCATTATAGTGTCAGTTGAGTAACTTCACTTATTTGTTGTTAGCTGCTATTTTTACTCCCAGTGGGAGATTTAAAGAGATGTCAATGAAGCAGCTCCACAATGAAACAGTCCCCATAACAGTTATATAGTGAAATAATTTCATTCTATTTATTTAGATTAAAATATCATGATTTTGCAATCTATTTTTTTCTCCCTAAAATTTTTTTTGGGGATTTTCTGAGAAAATTCAGACTTTGTCTGCGTTTTCTTTTATGATATAAATAATTTCCCCTTTTAAAATAATGATTTTATTTTTATGACATCAATTTTGACAGCGGATAAGTTCCCTACAGTGTTCATCAATATTTAAAAAGTTTGACTATCACAAAAAAACAGCAGCCTCTATTTTTATTTTTAATAATTATTTAAAAAAAATTATAATGTGTGATTTAGGGACTCTTTGAATTAAGTAAATACATTTCATTGCATTTTAGTGTTAGGATTAAGGTTAATAAATTTATAGGATTAAGAGTCAGCTCCTGAAAAAACATATTTGTTCATTACTTATTTGAATATTTGCATATATATGGATGTTTTCTACGGCCTGTAGTTTGGATCTGAAGTGGGAAATTGAAATTAGAATGGCTTCTATTACTAACTCAAAGTTTCATCATGATTCCGTTGTTTAGCATCCTACGTTATGGCCACTCACACACCAAGTTTCACTTATCTGAAATGTGCATTAAAGTAATTTAAGGCATGTTCCCTCTCTCTGTCTTAATTTTTTTGTTGTTTTTTTGGACTCACATCATGCTATCAGTGTTCTTCTTTGTCTCTCTCAGGTTATCAAACTCTCTCAGGTCGTCTCTCTGAACTGAATCAGCTCATGTAAACATGCAAGGCTGCTACCAAAGCACTCTGCTCACATTAGTGAGACCATAACACATGATAAGACTGATAATAATTCCATGTTTTCCTCTGACTCTCTGTAACATTATGCCTGAGACAGGAGGACAGCCATAAATACAGGAAGTTTCAGGATTTTGTGTGCGTAAGTGGAAGACCTCACAGTAGCAAAGTTAAAACAGTGAACGATTGCGGCTTTTCATAAATGGCTTTTTAGTCTAGAGTTCTTCTCTTTGGCTCCTTTCTTTCTCCTTTCGTGTTTTAAGACAGCTGAACATTTTTTCATCATCAATGCATTTTAACTGATGTAATATATATATATATATATATATATATATATATATATATATATATATTGTGCTGATGCTGTGTCACAACAAGTCAATTGTACTTGAAAAGACCCATTAGACATTTGATGTGTAAACCGTTTTTACATATAGGCTAAACGCAGATTAATGAAATATGTCCATTGCAAGTTAATATTGGTGCATTTTGTATTTTAAGGAAGAACAATTAGGTCACGGAAAAAATATGTAGCTCAAGATATGTTCATGTGGGGGTGGGCGATATATCGGAAGACACAATTAACCGGTTTTAGACTATCATCACATCGCGGTTGTGCTCACGTGATGTTGATCTGCTGCGCCATCACAAAAGCTTATCATTTGCGTGCGTTTTTAAGCATTGCAGTTTAAAAACGAGGATTTTAAACTGTTGAAGTGCAGTAAGAGAGCTCTGCGAAGAGCGTGAGCACTAAACAAAGTACTTTTTGCCGCCTAATTGGGCTTGAGCCGTTAAAAAGACACAGGCCTACTTATGTCAAAATGCCATCTTTGCAAGCATCCTTGTACATACATAAGTGATCATAAACAGCTGAGAAAGAAAATGCATGTGTAACAGTCTACTGGATCTGTGCATTCGATCTTAAAGTGACGGCAGCCTATAAAATTGTGTCAATGTTGATCACAATAAAAGAGAGAAAGTATATCACTGATCTTGACTGAATCCCTTTTATAACGTTACTAAGAATAAGTGTATATTTAATTTGCACGGTGCACAGATTATTTTATACAATTTATGATCGTTCTTTGTTATGTTAAGTTTTTGTCCTATTGATTGTAATTTGTTTCTTAGTTTATATTTTATCACGGCTGTTGTATTTTTTTTGGTGATATTGGGGACAAGAATTATGCAGTTTCAGTGGTCTCAAATGTTCAGAAACCTTCTTTAAAGGAAAAAGAACTTTTTCGTGAAATAAGATTTTGGTCGTATACCGATGTGAAGAATACAGAAATTTTATTTCCTTAATTTTGTTTTCCTGATCTAATTTGTTTATTTTTTATGCCTATTCTATCACTCTCTTTCCCCACACATAGTTTTATGATTCTTCATATAATTACATTTTATGCCTAGTGGAATTATTACACACAATCCCGCTAAAACCTAAAATCAATACAATTACAAGAAGCTCCATAGTAAAACGGCGTTCCCAGTATTGATCAGAAACTATAACACCATATATTTTCATATGAAAGTACCTGCATTGAACATGCAGATGACTCACGTTTCTTCTATCGAGTTCATCCGAGCACCCTGTCATCACCGCCCCAGAGGATATTATTTGTAGAGTTATCACAGCGTAAACACTCAGCCAATCAGTTTGTGCTTGTGTTATCTGCCGTGGCTTTCTCAGTGTTTATTCATAGTGATAAGCTGAAGTGTGAGTATCAATATCTACTGTGTGTTGTTTCTCCTCATTGACTTTTATGGTTGCGCCGGTTGGATGATTCCAACCACCGATGCAATCCTAAAAATTTTACAACAGAAGCCCCTGGAAATGTTCCTGTAAATTATATGCGTAATATAAACGGGCCCAAACAAGCAATCTGTATCAATCTTGCACATTGTAGGCTGATCATATTTATATTTGCTAAAGAAAACATGTACAGACCATCACTGAGATTTACACAATTTCTATGATCTGCCATAACATGACGATTTACTCTTTAATCTGTTCCAGCATTTATGGGATCTCACAGCGCCCTGTGCCTTTGCGTACCTGTAACAGACGCATTCATATGTTGTAAAAATGTAATATGTAATTTCATAAGAAGTTTGAAGATTAATTACTCAGTTGTTAATTGAAGAATATGAGTAGAATTGATTAAGTATTCAACAGAGGTGGGAGAGTGAAAACAATTTTAGCTGCTATTCATGAGAAGAATACAGATTAAAGCACTTTTGTTGACCAAAACTCAGAAAAGAGTTCTTCTGATTCCAATGTCCTGAAATCAATGGGTTTTTTGGTTGAAAGCCTAAAATATGCTCTGTGGTGAACAGAAGCTCAAAAAAAATCATATTTTATTCTACAACATAAAATATGTCACTAATACCCTTTTTTAAATCTTTTACTTGTCTTGAAAAAGGTGGTTGCTAACAAGTGGCATAAGTTAAAATAAGTGGCTGAAATAAAGCACTGATGAAGGTTTTGGAAAATTAATGACGGTCTCACGACCGTGGAGTAGTTCGTTTAGCTTTTTACTTATTTGAGCTTCATTCATGAAAATTCATAAGAGCTGTGTTCATATTTGAAGATTATCATAATGAACAAAACGTGTAAATATCATAAAGCTTTGTTGGTCAGGGAGTTCTGCAATAATCCAAAAACCATACTACTGGCCTACAAAAATGTGACCCTGGACCACAAAACCAGTCATAAGTTGTAGGGGTATATTTGTAGCAATCGCCAACAATACATTGTATGGGTCAAAATTATTGATTTTTATTTTATGCCAAAAAATCATTAGGATATTAAGTAAAGATCATGTTCCATGAAGATATCTGTAAATTTCCTACCGTAAATATATCAAAAATGTATTTTTGTGAGTGGATATGCATTGCCAAAGACTTAATTTTGACAACTTTAAAGGCGTTTTTATTTAGATTTTTTTGCACTCTCATATTCCAGATTTTCAAATAGTTGAACCTCAGCCAAATATTGGGTAACACTTTATTTCACAGTGTCATTGTTACACATATTACATGTATTTACTGTAGTAATAACTAGTAATTATGCATAATTACATGCAATTAACCCTAAACCAAGCCCTCATCCTAACCCTAACTCTATAGTAAGTTTATTGTCATTACTCAATACTTAAATGTATAACTACACTGTAATACTGACACCTTAAAATAAAGTGTAACCAAATATTGTTCTAATAAACAATCAATGGAAAGCTTATTCAGCTTTCAGATAATATATAAATCTCAATTTTAAAAGAATGGACCGTTATGACTGTTGTTGTGGCCCAGGGTCACAAATATGTCATTATTGCAGAACTCTATTAACATTAGGATGTAATCAGGGTGAAAATGACCGAAATATATAAAGTCCATGTCAATGTCTCCATGCTAATTATATGTCATTGATCTCATTGTGAATTCGTACGATGTGATTTCTACAGAATGATAGGATTTTTTTTTTTTTTTTTGAAAAAATGTAAGCATGAAGGTTCATTCCTAACCTTAACAATCAACAGGTCAGAAAAGCAGAATGACTTTATGAATGACGTCATACAAATTCATATAGCTGCTAATTTACTCAAACATAAAATGGTATAATTGCCAAAAGAGTTTGTTGCATCTGTCTGTTCATCCATATTATTTGCATATTATTACATCCCCTAAATCTAAATCCTGACACTTACTAAAATAATCGAGTTGTTAGTCAATATTTGTAATTTAAGCGTTCTGATAGTGCTCTCATTAAAACACTTGAAGATTAATTCCACTGCTAGTTAACTGATCCAAATCAAGATGACTATTGATTAACCACCCCTGCCTTCTTTAGTAATCAATGATGTATAATTAACATTTCTAGGTCTCATTTTCTTTCGGAGTCTTTATTCTAAATGAATGTCTGTCATTTAGAGATTTTTTTTGTCATCAAAAGCCCATCATCACAGTTGTGTCATAGTGTGAGAGAACACGTTCACACACAGCAGATCAGGAAGGCCTATTCATCCGCACAAATCGGTTAATCACTTCCTTTCAGGGCCGTTGCTAGCGGGGTGAATGGTGGTGATGATTCTAGGGGCCTTAGTGGGGACGTGTCGACAGGCAAGACAGGTTACTTTTGATATGAAACAGTTTCATATTTAAAACAACAAATAGCGTATAGTGTCTCTTTAATGTGTCGTGACAGATCGCTGTAGCTTCAAGCGGCTCGTGAACCGATCATCTCTTCATACTAGATCATTTATAGCATCAAATAAACATGAATGGACATCAGAAGGAATGTTGTTTCAAGTGCGGAAAGGCGTGAGTACGCACAATTTTTCAAGTTCTAGTTCACCAAAGTTAATTTACTAACTCCCCTGAGATTCAGGTTATGATTGGTCAGATCGCCTGTCAATCAAACTGCCGGCGAAGGGTCAATTGCCATAATGTGGGCATTTTTTTGCATTTCTAAAACTTCTGTGACATATTGCGAAGTGTAGCCAACATATTAAATCCACGCCTAATTAAAAACCCCAGGATGATGTGTCCTAATCAAATCAAAAGAGAAATTGCAGACAACACATTCATAAAAGAAACAGACATAGTGTCTGTGGCTCCTTTCATCCTGCTTCCCTTCATTAAACAGTTTAAGCACATTAGGCAGGATTGTTTTGTTTAAAATTAATTTATACAGTCTTCTTCACACAAGGTGATTCCGTCTGGATGATTGCTCCACCCTCATATATGACTAGACATTTGAGAGGTTATGTTATTTTGATCACATGACACCACAGTTTTGGCAAACCCATAGTTTCACTGGCATTCATGTATTTCTGGGGGACCTACAAACACTAGACCTTAAGTGTCCCACTTTAGGGCGATTCCGTCTGCACGCATTCAACACGCACAGTTCCGCCCTCAAGAGGATTTACAGAAGCGTTTTAAATCTATTAATTTAATTACAGTATTATTTTAGCGGAGCCTTTATCAAACACGACTCATGAATACTATTCGCAAAGCTAACTTTCAAAAAGACTTTCTACTTTTCGAAAATATGTGTTATAGTAAATATAGTTTAGTATATAGTAGGCTACCTTGGTGTTGATCATTCATCTTGACAGAAAAGAGTCCTATGACAAAAACGTTTTTTATTTTTATTTTTCAAATTAGATGTTATATTAGGAAATTAAGATTGTAAGGTCCCCAAAGCCTGATTTTCTGTATGCTGATTTTACACGTGTTCATCGTCTCAGTCAATGCAAAGTAATTTGATAAAATGACAGCTTAATAAAAAACACAATATTCAATAAGTAGTTAAATGTATTTCTAATAATAACCAAGTAATATTTTATTAATGTAAACAAGTAATATTCACTGTTTTTGTTTTCATAGTAGGCCAACTTTATTGTAAAATTCCCCTAATGTGCCCTACAGTAGTGTGTGTGCGTATATGAACTATTTTACAATGGCTTCAAACACAGCAGATCCAATCAGAATTTGGAATCTCAAACTATTAAATAGGATCATTCCATTCACACAGGAACTGCACTGTAACTTCCTGCCGGGAGAATGTCAAATGATTTTGCTTAATAAAATGTACTGAAAATTGATGCCATTCATATTTTTATTATATGCAGCAACCATGTTATAAAAACAATAAGGCAAATGAGGCCGTGCTGTATTGTGAATATACCCTGCGTGTTGTGCTTATATATAATATTCACAATATTTACCTTATTGCTGAATTATGTAACAGCAGAAAATCACGGAAGCTTGCTCTGTCACGTACAGAGTAAAAAAAAAATGAAAAAGGTAATTGCGACTTTTATTTCACGATTTTGAGAAGTTTATATCTCGCAATTCAAACATTATAACTGTAAATTGCAATTGCAAACTGCAATTGACCCTTCGCCGGCAGTTTGATTGACAGGCGATCTGACCAATCATAACCCCGAATCTGCCATTTTGTCCGACAAAGCAGTCAGGGGAGTTAGTAGATTAACGTTGGTGAACTTGAACTTGAATAATTGTGTGTACTCACGTCTTTCTGCGATTGAAACAACATTCCTTCTGATGTTCATTCATGTTTATTTGATGCTATAAATGAACTAGTATGAAGAGATGATCAGTTCTTTTGATTTGATTAGGACACATCCTGGGGTTTTTAATTAGGTGTGGATTTAATATTTTGGCTACACTTCGCAATATGTCACAGAAGTTTTAGAGATGGAAAAAAATGTCCCACATTATGGCAATTGACTGTCAATCAGCAGTTTGATTGACAGCCGACCTGACCAATCATAACCCCGAATTCGCTATTTTGTCCGACAAAGCAGTCAGGGGAGTTAGTAGATTAACGTCGGTGAACTTGAACTTGAATAATTGTGTGAACTCACGTCTTTCCGCAGTGAAAACAACATTCCTTCTGATGTTCATTGATGTTTATTTGATGCTATAAATGAACTAGTATGAAGAGATGATCGCTTCACGAGGAGCTACAGCGATCTGTCACGACACATTAAAGACACACTATAAGCTATTTATTGTTTAAACTTCTTTAAAAAGTTTCATATCACTTGCAATTGCTGAAAACAAGTCAGAATTGTGAGATAAAAAGTCGCAGTTTCCTTTTTTACTTTTTATTTAATGGTAGAAATAAGCTTCCATTTTAAACGCACTGCCGAGGAGTTATAATTTTAGAAGCGAAATTTAAGTTTAAGCAAATTTGCAGCTCTAGTATAATACAGCTGTCTTGTTATTGTTCAGAGTCTCATAGAAATGGAGATGACAGAGTTGGATGGCTTGTGCCAGTGACTCATTAGTTCATCATTAACACTGGTTGTGTGTAAGTGCTGGGTGGGGTTTGGACCTCCCTCTGGGGTCTCTTCAGCTATAAAAGCATCATGGTCTGATGAGAGAGGAGCAGATCAACACCAACAACCAACATCAGCTCTACACAACCCTTCTGGGCCTGAACGTCTATTGCAGAGTAAGTAGTATTTTGCTTCTTTCACTCTTTACTCGACGATAACGGCATCAGAATCAGGACCATGGATAGCTCTGTAACAAAATACATCAGCGAGTGAATATTCAGCACTGAGAATCTCTCGAGGCTAATAGAGCAAGAGTTGAAAATCTAGGAAATGTTTAATAGCATATCTTTGAAATGTTCTGCAGACTTCAAAAGTGCTTCCTACTTTGTGTGAATCCCAAAAGTTTTCTCTCTTCGTCTATCAGATGGCAAGTGCACTGAGATCCTGGACTGTGCCGCTGGCTCTTGTGCTGTGTGTCATAGTGTGTCTGAGCAGCCTGGCTGAAGCTTACCCGCCCAAACCTGAACCTCCAGCGGGAGACGTGGGTCCAGAGGAGATGGCCAAGTACCACACGGCT
>CM074309.1:6568427-6638427 GCA_037194245.1 Opsariichthys bidens
TTATTAATTAACCAATATTATATATATATATATATATATATATATATAGTAATTTTTTTTATCATTGTTTTTATTTGATGTTTTGTTAATGTTATATTTTAACTTAATTATATGTGTATTAATATTATTATTAATTTTATATATATATATATATATATATATATATATATATATATATAAAATATATAAAAATATAATATATATATATTTTTTTGTTTGTTTGTTTTTTACTTATTTGTTTTTTTGACAGATCTGCAAAGGTTCATTACTTGTTTTTATTTGATATTTTATTAATGTTATTATTTTAAGTTAATTATATGTGTATTAATATTATTATTAATTATATATAATAGTAATCACGTACTATATAATTACTATTATTATTAATTAACCAATATTATATATATATATATATATATATATATATATATATATATATAGTAATTTTTTTAATCATTGTTTTTATTTGATATTTTGTTAATGTTATATTTTAACTTAATTATATGTGTATTAATATTATGATTAATTTTATATATATATATATATATATATATATATATATATATATATATAAAATATATAAAAATCTAATATATATATTTTTTTGTTTGTTTGTTTGTTTTTTACTTATTTGTTTTTTTTGACAGATCTGCAAAGGTTCATTACTTGTTTTTATTTGATATTTCATTAATGTTATTATTTTAATTTAATTATTTGTGTTTATATTTCTATTACCATACATCTATTATTATTGTATTTATTCTTTTTAAGCTAAGTTTATATTTTTTACAAATCTTTCATTTTATCCTTTCTTTTCTTGTAAGAGTTCATGTCCCTATATGTCCTGTATTTGGCTATATGAATCAGTGGTCTGTTCTTTTAACATGTGTTTGCTGGCTTGTGTGGGAAAGTCGACACCTCTTCAACTCCGTTCTTTTCTGAGTCTCATTCATAAACATGACATGACCTCTCTGCTTCTGTTCCACTCTGTGTGTGTGACAGCTTTACCCACGTGTGCAGCTCCAGGGACTGTTTCCATGAAAACCGGTGATGTAGTCGGCGCACTCAATAAAAACAAGTGACATTGCAAGTTAAAGTATTTGACCTCAGAAGGTCTAAGATGATTCATATTTCAGATTTGATCGATTTTATTTTGATTTTTAAATTGTGATTGGCTGTAAGGACATTTACATGTCTTCAGTTGAATACTGTAGGACACCGACATGCCACGGAAAGAGGTTTTCAGTCACTCATTTGGCACATTATTGTACACCAGGTGGCACAACAGCTGCCAAAGAGGAAAATATGCTTATTAAATGATCTGTGTGTAGACACACAAAGACAGACCATGAACAGAGTCATGTCTAAAAGCTGACCACAGATTGTCCTGGAACTTGAAACCAGCCAGCCAGTTACTTGAATAATGCACATCACAATCTTGTAATAAAGAACAATAATTAGCCTAACATTTCGAAATTACATGCCTAAACACAGAACATCACTATTAACTCGATTTACTCTCCAATTTTCTAGCTCCTTTGCTCCATTCAAATACCCTACAGTAGAGGCTCTTGGGATTTCATGTGTTGCCAGGCAACCATCGCTGCAGCTGCGCAGCCGGAGAGTTAATGCTACAGTGCTGTTAGAGCTGACCTCCCACTATCATCTGCTGTCCTGACTGCCTTTGATTAAGCTAATTGAGCTTATGCGTGTGACTGTGTGTGCATGTTTAAAACCGCTGTATCTGCGCAATTCAGAAGCACTGAAATCTATTGCAAAAAATATGAGTGGTGTTTTGCTTCACAAAAAGTGCATGGCAGAGGCTCATTGGTGTTTACACCTGTTATTAACTTGTTTCAAATGTATCAGGTGGAAACGGTGCCCAACGTAGATATTTTAAGTATCTTATTCAGTATAAGTAAAAAAAGTCAGGCAAATATCCTAAGTCGAAATTGAAACCGGTTTACCGTACGAACCGAATTACCGCCCAGCACTAGTATTAAAGGTGCAGGAAGACTTACTGAAATTTAAGTTTAATATGGCTTTGTTCAAATCCTGCACTCCACTCATGATTAAATTCACAATAAAATATTGTGGAAATATTTTGTATAGTAGAAATCATAAATACTGCCCTGCCTTTGCCAACAGTAGCAAATAGCAAGTCATGTATTCGGCTGCTGAAATGTGTATAATTAATTTTTTTTCAACAAAAATCCGTTGGTTGCAAAGGAAGTTGCTGGACTTGAATGTTCACAAATTTCATATATCAAATAATGTTAGAAATTAGTGTTCAAAAATAGAACAATTCGTCTTGTAAACTAAAGACTATTTAAGAATCATGTTCTTTTATATAAAGGTTTTTCACAGTGATACCATGGAATAACCATGTTTGTTTCCTAAATAGCATTTTAGGGTGTGTTCATACTGTTTGGTTCGATTAAAACAAACTCTGATGTGATTGAGCAACGGAGGAATTCTAAGCTCTGTTTAGTTTTCTAAGCTTTTTGTGAGTTCTCAGCGGGTACAAATTTGTGCGCATTTATGTTCTGTTAGTTTTGTCGCAAAATATACGTCATAAAAGTTTTTTTTTTTTTTTTTTTTGCATATTCAGGTTCTATGTGAAAAATGACAATGTGAATGTAGCCTTAGTCCTGGATCGGTTTGTCATTTTGAACATAAAACCTAAATATGCAAAAAAAAAAAAACATATGTTTTGCAACTGTCAGTCCAAGAGAGTCACAAAACCCTTGCGAAATCCGAGCAGTCACACTGAAACGGATTTCCATAAATGCGACTTGAATAGTATTTTAAACCACATATAAGTGTGGTTCGAAATTGATGCATTCACACTTGCCAAATTAGATTTCAATTGGATATGCACAAAAATCTAATTTGGAATGACAGTCTGAACGAGACTTAAATATATCGATTTCTCTTTTGGCCCAGACTGAAAGAACCAAGAAAACAAGTGTGAACACACACCCTTAATGAAAAGTTCTTATAAGAACCATTTTTTTTTTAAGTTTAAATTTTAAAGAGAAATGTTTTCTAATATAAAGAACCTTTTGTGCATTTGAAAGGTTCCATGGATGTCAAAGGTTCTTCATAGAACTTTAGATGAAGTGATGAAACATACACAAGTTCCCTTTTAGAACAACACCCGATCTCATCAAAAAAACGTGATTATTTCATGAGGTTGTGATTTCATATGAATTCATACAATTTTATCTGTAAAGAAACTTATAATTTTTAGGGGGAAAAAGGTAGAATGAAGTTAAATTTGCCAAAACATAAAAGAGTTACAAATTGCTATGAGAGTGTATTGGAACAACAGGCAAAATAAAATTTCAGTTAATTAAAAAACAAATGTATTCAGTAACACAACACTTCTAAAACCTGAAAAATTTAAATGTAGCACATAAATTTGCATTTAAAATAGCCAGCAGATATTTAATCACACATTTCAGCAAATGCATGCAATCCTGAGTTTGTTCTGAAGCACTATTAGTGGGAATCTAAAGATTCCCAAATCGTAAACACTCTTTTGGAAATGGAGTGTTTCGACCTCACAGACAGCACAACGTTTTTTGTCAGCTTGAACCCCTTAGATGTACCCCTTGAGATTTTAAAGTCCCCCTCATTGTGCAACGTTTACCTCAGTAAGTTGACCTTGTGGATCTAGTCTGAGCTTGTCCAAGTGAGTGGAGGCGGGGCTAATTAGCATATTCATAGATCAGTGTATATTAATTGAGGCGAGGGTGTAGAGTTAAGCTACATTCAAGCTATTTTAAGGCATTAAGATTTTTTTTCACAGGAAAAAAACCTTTAAATTGTGAATATTTAAAAAATTTTAAAACCTGTATAATTTTGGTGATCAAAGATGAGATTTTATTAAGTTACTATATCAATAATTTAGTGACCCATTTGTTCACATGTTCACTGATGTCAGTTAATGGTCACATAACAAAACAACACAAATTATGTGTAATTGAATACAGTCTCAAAAATACAATCTCCAAGATACAGTTTCAATCTTCACTCTGAAACGCAGTGCAACTGACTATGTATTTCTTTTGCAGCCTTTAATTTGATAATCCCGATATAAGATTGATCAAGTTTTGGATTCATTTCACTTAATTGTGCTCCCTCCTTTTATATCTTTATGTTTTGTTTAATTGCTTTAATTATTAGCTTTCCATCAACTCACAAACCTCCTGCAGTTCCCTCAAAAACCCCAGTTTGGAAAACTCGCAGAAGGATGGATTTTCTTAAAGTCGGCATGAGATGGAAGTTGCAATTGGCTTTTGTTCCCTATTGTGATGTATAGTGAAACAGATTCTTGAACAGGAAAAAATGTTGGGCGGGACTTGATTTTGTCCATTGGGAATTGATTGGATTGTTAGATCGTTGTCACTGGTCGATCTCATGAGTGACAGGTTTGTTCCGCCCTCACGCCAGTAAACGTCATCAGAGAAGAGAGGAGGGGGAGTTATTTTGATTAAACGTGGTATTTGAGGTTATCTTAAATTGTCAAGCCAGTAACTTCTTATAGTAACTAACTTATTTCTTTATAAACATACCCCGCATATTTTGCAAAAAAACACCACTTGGTGTAGATTGTAATTGCTATTTAATGCAGTTTCAGTCATTGCCATGGTGAACCAGCACAAAGGAGAAAAGAAAAAATAGAAGCTGCGTGTGCAAGGGGAGCTTATGGTTGTCTTGGTTACGACCATTCTCCCATGTAAAGTAATGAGAAGCCTAACCTGAGGGAGTGGAAAGGGGCTATTTTTATCCCAGATTCACCAGGACTTGTGGATTTGATTTTTTGAACATTTGATTTTTAGAGTTGTGTTCTGTGTAAATCAGTTATACTGCTATCCTGGAGTGAAAATGTTTCCATGCTAAACTTGATATGCAGACAGTCCTTTGTAAGTCATTTGTAGGTTGACATTGTGAGGACATCCTGGACAGTAACCTGTTTGGAACCTTGACTTAAATGGTGTGGTGTCAGGGTGATTTTCAAGAGATTAGTCAGTTCATTTAAAGTTTGACCTCTGAGCTTCAGTTTTGCTCTATTTTAAGAAAAGAAATCTGGATAAAAAGCATCTGCGAATTGCAAGTATCAAATAAGAGATGAAGTGGTTTAGATCATCTACTTCTGGTCTTATAGATTCCTGAGTAGAATTTGGAGCATACACGTTTGACTGGAGATCTTGAATCCTAGATTGTCACCTCATCTTTTTACTCCCTAATAGGATTCAGTTTGTATTGTCATGTAAACTGATGAGCCAAATCACCACCTGTCTAATATGCCGTTGGTTCTCTGCATGCTGCCAAAACAGCCCCGACCTGCTGAGGAATGCACTCTATGAGATCAATGAAGGTGTCCTGTGGTTTCTGGAACCAAGACTTTAGCAGCAGATCCTTCAAGTCCTGCAGGCTGTGATGTGAAGTCGTCGTGAATCGAACTTGTTGGTCCTGCACATCCCACAAATGCTCAATTGGATTGAATTTGGAGGGCAGGACGTCACCTTGAACTCTTCATCATGTTCCTTAAACCATTCATGAACAATGTGTGCAGTGTGGCAGGGCGCATTATCCTGCTAAAAGAGGCCACTTTCACCAGGGAACAACGTCATGAAGGGTGTACCTTCTCTGCAGTTATGTTTAGGTAGATGGCACATGTCAAATTTAGGTCCAGTATAACATTGCTCAGAGCTTCACACTCCCTCCATCAGCTTATCGTCATCCAACAGTGCATCCTGGTGCCATCACTTCCCCAGCATTAAACACTCATTGGACCATGCAACCTTCTTCTACTGCTCCAAAGTCTAGTTCTGACACTCGCATTGTAGGCACTTTCGACAGTGGACAGGGGTCATCATAGTCAAGTCAAGTCTCCTTTACTTATATAGTGCTTTTTACAATGCAAATTGTGTCAAAGTAGCTTTACAGTAATAATTGGCAAATCATTTTTGGCTGCACAGTAGCTCCCAAAGAAAATGCTGTCATTGTCCAGCTTATTCTATATATGTGTATTGATTCATTCCATTGCAAAGATCAGTAGTTATTAGTCTAGTTAATTTTTGTATATCAGCACTGGAGAAAACACTGACGTAATCGTCCAGCTCGGCTCAGTTCACACACAACGGCACCAATGCAAGCATATCAAAAACACTGCTGAATGTCAAGCAAGTGTCCCAAACTTAAGCAAGCCTAAGGCAACAGCGGCAAGAAACCAAAACTCCAACAAAATAGAGAAAAAAAACCTTAGGAGAAACCAGGTTTAGTCGGGGGGCCAGTTCTCCTCTGGCCAACAGTGAACACCTGCTTGATATTCAGGCAGAGTTACAGGTCATAAATCTGATTTGGGATCACAACAGTCAAAATATTTAATCCAGTTCTATCTTTTTCATCACACTGGTATGGGACGGTTTGTTGGGGATCTGTGCCACTGGCTGACGTGTCGGTAAGGCCTTCACAAGGGATGAGCTAGTTCACACAGTCTCTACTGACACTTCAGGGCTGCGTTGCTGTCGTGTATAGGTGCAGGTTCTCCATCTGACCTGGATACGACCCGGATCCAGCTAATTACGGTAAATGGTAAACCTCGAGATAAGCAGAAAGACTAAAATTAGCGTAGATGCCATTTTTCTTCTGATGTAACGAGTACATCCGGTGTTATAGAAAGTGTTCCCGGTTCCGGCTGACCTGATCTATGCAGCCTAACAATCCTTTAACAGATATGAAGACACAAATTGATAATGTGTCATGTGTATGCCAGGTTAAAGACGTTTTTGTGTTTCTGTGGTTGATTTTGATATTCTAGGTATTAACAACTGGCCAGAATTCTGAGATCGTAATAGACGTGAAGGACTACACAATGCATTAAGAGCTCACTCAGATACTGGGGAGTGAAACCATTTAGTGCTTTGTAAGTAATTAGCAAGATTTTAAAATCTATACGATGTTTAATAGGGAGACAGTACAGTGTTGACAGAACCGGGCTAATATGTTCATACTTCCTGGCTCTAGTAAGGACTCTAGCAGCTGTGTTTTGGACCAGCTGTAGTTTGTTTATCAAGAGAGCAGGGCAACCACCCAGTAGAGCGTCACAGTAATCTAGCTTTGAGGTCATGGACACATGATCTAACTGTTCCGCATTTGTCATTGAGAGCATATGTCGTAGTTTAGTTATATTTTTAAGATGGAAGAATGCGGTTTTACATACGCTAGTAATGTGGCTTTCAAATGAAAGATTGGTATCAAAGAGCACATCCAGATTCCTAACTGATGAAGACAACTTAACAGAGCAGCCATCAAGTGTTAGACAGTATTCGAGGTTATTATGTGCAGAAGGTCCAATAATTAGAATCTCTGTTTTTTCTGAATTTAGTAGTAGGAAATTATTAGTCATCCAATTTTTTATATCAGCTTACATCAAAATTTTATATCAAATTGGTAGGTTTCGTCAGGGCGTGAATAAATATAGAGCAGAGTATCATCAGCGTAACAGTGAAAACTAATGCAATGCTTCCTAAAGATATCTCCCAAGGACAGCACGTACAGAGTGAAAAGCAACGGTCCTAGTACTGAGCCTTGTGGTACTCCATATTGAAATTACATCTCTATGTTTACTACTACAAACTGATAACTGTCAGATAAGTATGATTTGAACCATGCTAACACAATTCCACTAATTTTCGAGTCTATTCAAAAGAATATTGTGGTCGATAGTGTCAAAAGCAGCACTGAAGTCTAGTAACACTAATAGAGAGAAACAACCTCGATCTGATGATAAGAGCAAATAATTTGTGACTCTAATGAGAGCAGTCTCAGTACTACGGTACGGTCTAAATCCTGACTGGAAATCCTAACAGATACCATATCTTTCCAAGTAGGAACACAGTTGCGACGATCATAGGCTCTCTGATTACACTGTGTTGTGACACATTCCTCCCATAACCATCATTAAAATTTGGTGTACCACAGTAGACCTTGTGTTGGCTTGGACCAGACAGTCTTTGTTGTCCTCATGCATCAATGATCAATGACCAACAACACCCTGTCGCTGGTTTGTGGTTTGTCCCTCCTCGGACCACTGTTGGTAAATTCTCAGCGCTGCCAGGAGCAACACGAAAGCCTTGCCGTTTCAGAGATACTCTGACCCAGTTGCCTTGCCATAACAATTTGCCGCTTGTCAATATCACTCTGATCTTGATTCCTGCCCCTTTCTCCAGGATCCAACGCGTTGATTATGAGAACTTATTGTTTGCTTACCATCTAATCTATCCAGACCTTAATATGTAGCCTTGTTAGGAGATGATCAACGATATTTGCTTCACCTGTGACTGATCATAATGTTTTGGTTCGTCGGTGTAGAGCTGGTTTGTATAGTTCTACAAAAGCACGCATTAATCATATCAGAAAATCTGCTTTATTCTTAAAGGTGTTGTAGCAGACCTTTTAACGAATGGCACTCAGAAAATGCCCTGACGACCTGTTAAATATCACTGAAATAGGTCTCGTAAGAAATCACACCTCTCTCTGTAACTGTTAGAACGAATCTGAATGCAGCTCGCCATGTGAGCCAGCACTTCGAGCCTGGCAATCAAATATTGTGTTTGTATTGCTAACGTCTTTGGAGAGAGTAGTGTTTTAAAGTCAATACACTGGCAAGTGTACATTAATATAATAATAGTGAATAGTATTAATGATATATGCTTTGTTTTCACTTTATATATATATATATATATATATATATATGATAGGAATAAAGGATATCAAAAAAGGATATTTTGTTTTGTTTTTAAATGTAGTTTTTATAACTAAAATTCAATTTTTACAATGTATTTTTTGAATTTGAACAATGTGAAATTTTAGAAATAAGTAAGCATGAAGGTCCACCCCAATCCTATCCCGACCCCTCAACCTAACTGTCAGTCGGAGCACAATAAAACCAGGAATTTAATTTGGTGAAACTAATTTCACATGCTTCACCACTTTTGTACATACAACTGAGCTTTGTTAAGAAAGAATAAAGTGTCTTTACCGTCATCAGGATTGTACTCCTTTCATTGCTTGAAGAAAGAGATGCTTTTTCATGCTTCTCTTGTGTTAAGAGATGTAATTTTGTCTATCACTCCTGTATCTTATCTCTCACTTGTCAGTAACACACGCAGCTGTGTTCAGGCTCCTGTGCTGGCAGGAACAGCTGATTGCTAGGTTATCGGCCACAGAGGGAAACCGATGTCACAACAGTCTGATGCGATGTCACAAAGTTGAATCATTAAATTCCATCCTTTCAATTTCCTGCTGGAAAAATAGTCCCCGACAGTGACAGTAAGCAGCTAGTGTTGTTCCTAGGTGTACCGTGTCTCATCTGATGGAGCTCAAATAAAAACTGAGACTAAGAACTGCTCATATGCATGGGCTGTGGGGACATTCAATATATGATATCTCCTCACACACTGGCCTACATATGCTTATCTCTCAGCGTGAGAAATGTTCATTTTCCGTCTGTTAGTTAAAACCAGACTGGTTTGCGGCACAGTTATTATGTTGCTAAGGGTGGTTACTAAGGGTGTTGTACATTAATATGTGGTCATAGCTGTGCTTCATAGTAAATGTTTTATAAAATTCCATAATAAATAAAACTGAAATATTTATTATTGCTTACTGCTTCACATGATACTTAAAAATATAGTAGGCGCAATACAGTATTAACATTCTGTAGAGTAAATTTTTTACTTGTTGAAGGCGTAAAGAAGGGAGATTGAATAAACTGTTTCTAGTGAATTTTTTTGTGCAAAAATATATTTCATTGTTATTGTTATTGATCATCAAAATTCATTAAAAATAATAGTAACATTTAATATGAAAAAGCAGTTTTTAATTTAATTTTGAAGTTGGAAAATGTCTCGGTTTTATCTGTAGCTCTCGTTCCCTGAAGGGGGGAACGGAGACGTCACCTCGGAACCGTTCCGAAGTTCCGAAGTGACGGAATCACAGTCACTCCCCATAGTTAACATACAAGAATATAACTAAATACCTTATTTATTTAAAACCACTCATAATCCAATTTATATGAAACAATATCATGATATTATTGGAACTTCACAACATAAATTACAGAAAATACTGAAAGTGTTGTTATTCCTGTTACTGAAGCAGAATTATATAGATTCATATAAATTGGATTATGAGTGGTTTTAAATAAATAAGGTATTTAGTTATATTCTTATATGTTAACTATGGGTAGTGACTGTGATTTTGCTCAGTCAACTTGTTTGTCTTGTAAACCAAAGCGAAATGTTTTGAGTTATGTTTGATATGCTATTACACTCTACTCACAATCTTCAGAGACCCTGTTCTACCATGTTAGTAGTTCTCCATGCTCAAACACTGCTGTGTTTCTGTGCTAAGAGTTTGGTTTTGACATTAAGCTAAGGAGAATGTTTAAGAGCACTGGAGTGTAACACATACACACTGACACAATCTCTCTCTCTCATGCACATTCAGTTGGGTTATGCAGTCTTGCCGAGGTGCACAGTCAGAGTTTAACAGCTTCAATGAGAGCTATATTTAACACCGTGTGTGTAGATGTGTGTAACGCCGTAAGATAGCGCCTTTAAACTCCTCGTAATAAAGTGCCGTTTAGCTGTGTGTGTATCCAGGTGTGCTGCTCAGAGCTAAAATTGTGTGAAAGAGTTGTCAAATTTGCCCGTGGCATCACACATTTATTATCCCACAAGGATAGAGGAACTTGCTTCTTTCTCAGGAAAGAAAAAGAGAGTAAATATTGTAATGGTTTCTGTTTATGCCAAATGTTGGAAAAGCGTTTGGTCGCTTACCTGAAAATTCAATGATTTAAAAAAAAAGATGAACTAAGACATGCATGTGAATTAATAGAAATGTATTCAGTGCTGGTAGTAACTTATTTTGTGTAATCTGAATTATGTAATTAGATTCCAAAAATGAAGTACTTGTTATTAGATTACATTATGTTTTAAAATTAAGTTTTTATGCATTGCATGAATACATATTATTCACACATTATTTTGAGGTAAAATATTTACTTTTAAGTTAATATTTAAATAATTTGACAACATATTGCTCACAGTTCTCTCATGCTGTTTAATGAAGACACTGGCATGCAGGTTTTTAGAGTCCAAGTATTGCTCTACAAATATGTCTACCTCTTAATAAGAATCACAAGATGAAGTGTTGTAAAATATATGAAGTTAGGCTTTATAGACAGACACATTGAGAGTGACTCTTGAATGACCAGCATCACATCCTCTTGTACCACTATTTGAAGAGTTAGTTTGAGAGTTAATTTTTTGTTCATCTCCTACCCTGAAGTCCGTTTTGCCTTTGAACTCTCAAAACAAAAAAGCCACATTCTAGAAGATAAATTCTTCAAACAGTGGTCTGTCTTTAGTGCTGGAGACTAATGGATTCCTGATGGTTTCACACTTAATTCTTCACCGAATTCTTAATTGATCCTTCGCAAACAGTTTGATTGACAGGCGATCTGACCAATCATAACCCGAATCTGCTGTTTTGTCCAACAAAGCAGTCAGGGGAGTTAGCAGATTAACGTTGGTGAACTTGAACTTGAAAAATTGTGTACTTAATCTTTCCACGCTTGAAACAACATTCCTTCTGATGTTCATTCATGTTTATTAGATGCTATAAATGAACTAGTATGAAGAGATGATCGGTTCACGAGCCGCTTGAAGCTACAGCGATCTGTCACGACACATTAAAGAGACTCTATACGCTATTTATTGTTTAAACTTCTTTAAAAAATGACGATATATTAACTATGAAACTGTTTCAAATATCTGTCGGCGCGTTATCAGTGTCCTCTTTGCTCTGTGATGTATTTTTCACTATGTGAGAACAGGATGTGTGGTGTGAAAGTGCATGGGTTGTTGGGCAAAGCAACTTTTGCGAAGGGTCAATTCTTTTGCAGATAACATGTGTCTTTTCTTTTCCACCTGTTTTTGTCTGACTCTGCTGACCCAGTGAGCATTTCATTGTCCAATGGTCATGCCTTAACTTTTTTTTCTTGTCTAATTTCTAGTATTGCATTAGTATTGCATCCTTCTCATGGGCATTTAGTAATTTTTGGCTTTTAAGTCTGAGTTAAATGTGTTTGTTTTTTGACTCAATTTATCTGTTAAAGAAAACGTACCTAATAATTATGCACACATGAATATAAGGTGTTTCATTTCCCACCTTCATGAACAGTTTTATATCACTTAGGTTATTATACAGTAGTTATTAAGATTTAATTTGGTTTGGAATTGTTAAGATGTGCCTGAAAAAAAAAATATGATAAAAAATCCAACAATTTTCGTCATGTAATTTGTATTCAGTAACCAACTACAATGTGTAAGTAATCTTCCCAGAACTGAATGTGTTATAGCTCTCTGCAGAGAGGAGGGATTTGGGGTAAATACTTGGACTGACCATGTGATGAAGTTGCTTTTCATACAGAAACTCTCTCTCCCTCTTTAGTTGGACTTATTTGATACGCAGACAGACACAAACGAAAACGAAAATGCCAGTGGCGTCTGCCAGCTCTGACTCAGGTAAGATGCTTTATTTTAATGATTATCTGAACTTAGAGTTTGTTACCATTCCAAAATCTTGTTAGTTCACGAAAGGGTTTTGTGAAATAATGAGGAGAGAATGTCAGTGACAACCATAACAAGCCAGTCAGCCATTTCTGGCTGGAACACCACAATAAACTGGGATTAAATGTTTGTGCTTCACTGAGCATCCACACATCCACCAAGCTTCAAAGCTTAGTTGTCATTGGAGAGACACTTGAGTCAATATCATTGCATTTCTCTGGACTTTTACACAGAATGAAATCAATTCCTTGTTCTGTTATAATGTTCTTTTGTTAAAAGAAAGACAAAACAGAGAGATGATCACATCTTCTTGTACAGAAATGTATTCTGATATCAGAGGAGTTGGTGTTGAGAAGGGATGGTGGAAGTAACATAAGATAAGTAAGTAGAATTTATATCAGGTACACATTTTTAAAGAACACGCCACTGATGCTTGGGCCCTAATCAATTAAATATAAATGTATAATAATTTAACCAAAATGTGTATGAAAATAGAAACTAAAACCAAATATTACAGTTGATAAATGCAGTCGTGGCCAAAAGTTTTGAGAATTACATAAATATTGGAAATTGGAAAAGTTGCTGCTTAAGTTTTTATTATAGCAATTTGCATATACTCCAGAATGTTATGAAGAGAGATCAGATGAATTGCATAGTCCTTCTTTGCCATGAAAATGAACTTAATCCCAAAAAAACCTTTCCACTGGATTTCATTGCGGTCATTAAAGGACCTGCTGAGATCATTTCAGTAATCGTCTTGTTAACTCAGGTGAGAATGTTGACGAGCACAAGGGTGGAGATCATTATGTCAGGCTGATTGGGTTAGAATGGCAGACTTGACATGTTAAAAGGAGGGTGATGCTTGAAATCATTGTTCTTCCATTGTTAACCATGGTGACCTGCAAAGAAACGCATGCAGCCATCATTGGGTTGCATAAAAATGGCTTCACAGGCAAGGATATTGTGGCTACTAAGATTGCACCTAAATCAACAATTTATAGGATCATCAGCAACTTCAAGGAAAGAGGTTCAATTCTTGTAAAGAAGGCTTCAGGGCGTCCAAGAAAATCCAGTAAGTGCCAGGATCGTCTCCTAAAGAGGATTCAGCTGCGGGATCGGAGTGCCACCAGTGCAGAGCTTGCTCAGGAATGGCAGCAGGCAGGTGTGAGTGCATCTGCACGCACAGTGAGGCCAAGACTTTTGGAAGATGGCCTGGTGTCAAGAAGGGCAGCAAAGAAGCCACTTCTCTCCAAAAAAAACATCAGGGACCGATTGATCTTCTGCAGAAAGTGTCGTGAATGGACTGCTGAGGACTAGGGCAAAGTCATATTCTCCGATGAAGCCCCTTTCCGATTGTTTGGGGCATCTGGAAAAAGGCTTGTCAGGAGAAGAAAAGGTGAGCGCTACCATCAGTCCTGTGTCATGCCAACAGTAAAGCAGCCTGAGACCATTCATGTGTGGGGTTGCTTCTCATCCAAGGGAGTGGGCTCACTCACAATTCTGCCCCAAAACACAGCCATGAATAAAGAATGGTACCAAAACACCCTCCAACAGCAACTTCTTCCAACAATCCAACAACAGTTTGGTGAAGAACAATGCATTTTCCAGCACGATGGAGCACCGTGCCATAAGGCAAAAGTGATAACTAAGTTGCTCGGGGACCAGAACGTTGAATTTTTGAGTCCATGGCCTGGAAACTCCCCAGATCTTAATCCCATTGAGAACTTGTGGTCAATCCTCAAGAGGCGGGTGGACAAACAAAAACCCACTAATTCTGACAAACTCCAAGAAGTGATTATGAAAGAATGGGTTGCTATCAGTCAGGATTTGGCCCAGAAGTTGATTGAGACCATGCCCAGTGGAATTGCAGAGGTCCAGAAAAAGAACGGCCAACACTGCAAATACTGACTCTTTGCATAAATGTCATGTAATTGTCGATAAAAACCTTTGAAACGTATGAAGTGCTTGTAATTATATTTCAGTACATCACAGAAACAACTGAAACAAAGATGTAAAAGCAGTTTAGCTGCAAACTTTGTGAAAACTAATATTTATGTAATTCTCAAAACCTTTGGCCACGATGTAGTTTATGGCACCATGATATAATTAAATTAGAAGTGTGCAATTAGAAACGGTTCACAATAAGGTTCAGTTTGTTAACATTAGGTGTCATGCATTAACAATGAACGTTTTGGTTACTAATGTAACCTTTGCTCCTTAAGATAGATGGGAACGAACATTGTGCCAATAGCTGACACTATGGAGAAATGTCTCTCTCTGTAAATACTGAAACCAGAATTAATCACATCTGTGCAACACCACAGACCAATGGCGTCTCATCATGCCCAGATGGGCGAGCCCATTTGCCCATATAAACTGCCACTAAGTGCCATTTAAAGGTACAATATGTAAATGTTAAAATATCCAAAAACCACTTGCACAGTGTTATTTATTT
The DNA here is from genome assembly GCA_037194245.1 of Opsariichthys bidens. Taxonomy (NCBI): domain Eukaryota; kingdom Metazoa; phylum Chordata; class Actinopteri; order Cypriniformes; family Xenocyprididae; genus Opsariichthys; species Opsariichthys bidens. Next base: position 6,583,533 of record CM074309.1, read on the forward strand.
TGTTCAGCTGTGTACTTGTATTATTCTAAATGTTTCCAAGAATTTGTAAATTCAAAGAAAATCACAATTTTAAATAGTGCCCCATCCCTCTCGTCACTCGTCGCCTGTTAATGACGTAATATCTGCATTATCCCTGGTTTCCGATTGTGCTGCACAGTAACCATGGCAACAGACACGGACAGCTGTGTAACGGCTAGCGGCACGCTGCTGTTGTTTCATTCAAACATTATGGACCATGGCAAGCAAACTTTGTGACAAAAGGAGAAATAAAATGATCAGTATCGGAGTGGCATTTCCGAGATGGTGGGAGCTTTGTGATAAACTTTTACTTGACAGAGATGGCACTCTTGCACGTTATTATACAAGGTAAGCACATGTAGACTAATCAATGTTATATAGCTTAACACGAAGAAGTGTTAGAATATCAGCAGTGTGATAATCTAATGTTGATTTAGCTTACTGTTAAGTCTCATACAGACAACAAACTAATACTAAACATTACAACTTTCAACACACTCAAATGAAGTCAAATGAAATAACTCAAGTGAAACAGGGCTTACTTACCTACTTCACAGTTTTAATTCATCAAATAAACTGACCTGTATGAGTAGTATTTCAGCACTTATGGAACTCGGTAGAATGAAATGTCCTCATTCCTTTATATCCCCCGGGACTCCCAGCTTCATACCACAGTTATTTTAAAAACATTCATGCACTCATCCCTAAACATTATTTCTCCATAAATATTTTTATTTTTAGATCTATCGGCATGATGACAAATTCACTGCGTCATCAGTCTACGCCTTTGTTATTGTTTTGAATTGTTTAGCGACCCCTAGTGGACGATAAAACTACATAGTGCACCTTTAATCAGAATCTTTCGACCGAAGAAGCAGGCAAGTGACTGCTAACAAGTGCAAGGATTATAACATGATAACATGGCAAGCTTTTGCAATGTTTGTTCTCGTCTATCTCAGGGAAGTGAGGTTATGTTAGTAACCAAAGCGTTCCTTTTCAAAAACGTTTCACTCACATTGCATCAATACCACACAGATCGCGTTAATAGACACCCCACTCGACCAAGCCCAGGAGGACTGCATTCCCCTGGTGGAGTGTGCCTTCACTCAAATAGGACATTGCGTGGCCTAGTGATCTGTAGACCAGCGCAATCATGTCTGCTATCCAAAGTGACAGTCTGTGCTTTGGCACCAGCAGTCCTTTGTTGTGGCCTTCGGAGCACAGAAAAAGCGGCTCCAATTACAGGATGTGGCTGGAGCATTTAATGTAAACCCTAAGTGCCCAAACCGGGAACAGCAGGTGCAATAAATGTTCATTCACTGAGTCAGAGAGAGCCAGCAGGATTATGACCTGTGCTCTGAAGGGAGTAGAGACCACCTTAGGCACATAACCGTGCCTTGGCTTAAGGATGACCTTACAGTCATTCGGCCCAGACTCAAGGCAGGATATGATAATAGGAAGCGGCTGCAGGTCACCAACTCGCTTTACCGAGGCCAGCACTAGCAAAAGGGCGATTTTGAGCAAGAGTGCCTGTAATACGGCCGACTGTAGTGGCTCAATTGGGGGGCCTCAAAGGGCCCTGAGAAAGGTGGACTGGTCCCAAATCAGACCCTTATGGGGCAAGACAGTCTAGTCTAGACCACAGAAAGTCAGGACCTCAGTTTAACGTCTCGGTGTGTAACGTCACGGTGCTTTTTTTTTTGTGACAGTATAGTGGTGCGGACCCACACAGACCAAAGGGTGAGCACCCCCTGCTGGCCTCACTAACACCTCTTCCAACAGCAACCTAGTTTTCCCAGGAGGTCTCCCATCCAGGTACTAACCAGGCTCAGCCCTGCTTAGCTTCAGTGGGCAACCAATCTTGGGCTACAGGGTGACATGGCTTCTGGTGGAAAAAGGTGATCATAACATTAATGATCATAACATTTCTATCCAATGACTGGCCAGCAACGGTGGTGTGGTGTGGCACAACAGACGTTTAGGGTGAACGGGGGTCAATCCTTTCCTTTCTTGTGTAGAAAGGCAAGTATTGACGCCAAATTACAAGTTACAGGATCGTGATTCCAGACTGCACACCAGTCAGAAAAGACAGAGCACTTAATGGCATAGACGCTCCTTGTAGATGGGGCTCTTGTCTCTGCAATGGTGTTCAGCACACTCTGTGATAAGCGCAAAGACAGAAATATTAGGGCCAGCAGAAAGGCCTTAAGTGCTAGGTGTACCACCATCATCTCCAAACATTTGATGTGTGCCCACAGTGCTCCGGACCTGACCAGGCCGCAATCTTTGGCCTGCCATCACACAAGGTGTCCAAACCTGTGTTGGAGACATCTGTCCGTACCACTTTCCTTCTGGAGACCAGCTCCAAATGCACTCCAAACTGGTACAATTTGGGGGTCCTCCAAAGTACCACAGCTCTGACATAGCATTGGGTCACCTTGAGCTTTTAGCATGTTTTTGCATGAACCTGTGTTTCCTGTCTGACGCATTCGCATGCGTTTGAATGGAAGTCAATGCAACGAAAAGTGCAGCGTGACCACCCCTTAATGGTAACAAATTCAAACCATATTGTGAAATGTTAACAGGTAATTTAAATAAACATTTAAAGGAAGTACCTTGTGAGTCAGCATCACCTTGAAATGTTAATCTTTTAACAGACATTACCATCCTTCTGTCAAGGTGCACATTTCTGGTATTAAATGAATGAGCTCACACTGCCTGACCTGCAGTCATGCGAATGCACACATTCTGTACACTACACAGAATCTTGGCTCAGAGCTGATACTTCCAGCTGTTATTGCACTGAATGAGCACACAGGCAGAAAAGAGAACAAGAGACCCAAAAACATTATGTAAACTTGTCATTTTTCTGTGAATAACAAATTATACAGCAACATGGGACACGTTACCGTTATTCACAGGTTAGTGATCCGTATGTTAAGTTACTCCCTCTGGGGCTGCAGCCATACCTCAGGACGTTTGTTTTAGCTATGGGTTATCTGTCTTCTGATGCCTGCTTAGTCACAAAAGAGGTTTTAACATTAGACCTGATGTTTGCCAGTATTAACAGGATCCTGTCACTGGAAGCACATAGAGGCTGGATTCGCTTCACAGGATGGGTTAATGGAAACATGCTAAAACTTGATTTATTGAGTGATATGCTAAAGTCTTTTTTTATAGTAGAAGAAATTCCACAGGGACAAGCTAGCTTCAGCAGCACAACATGAAGATAAGAAGCATCTCTTCTAGTTGGCCAATGATGTTTGTCATCAGTTTTTTACTAATAATTTATTTAAAAATACATTAAAAAGCAATTCATACTGAATACATCTCTTCTGTGGTTAGCTTTTTTTTTATTTTTACATTTCTGAATTAAAATTTATTTGAATATAAAAAATGTAAAAAAAATGTCAGGGTCATACAATTGTCCAATGAAAAAAAATTCTTGAAAAGAAAATCTTATTAAGTAATTTGCATTTTTTTTTTTTTTTTTAAATATAATTTCCTAGAATTATTTTCTCTACTGATTATTTGATATTTTAAGGTTTAGGTTGTAAAATATCATTTGGTGTGGCTCCACAAAAACGTAATAATCAGTGATAGTTTTGTGAAAAAATACTTTTTATTTTGAAAAATATACATAAAATCATTTTGGAATATAATTATTGTATTCAAGGCATAGGGAAACTATGTTACTTGTTATGTGGTTACACCACATGACATTTTTTAGAGTCATTTCATTTGAAAATGGTATAAAAGTTTGGTAACACTTTACAATAAGGTTTGGTTTCATTTGTTATCATTAGTTAACTACGTTTGTTAACATGAAGTATAAAAAATACGTTATTTAGAGTATTAATCTCAATTATTGTTAATTTGAACATTTTCACTCTGAACTAACATTAATAAATAACAAATATTTGTAACACTAACAAAATATAGGTAACACTTTTATTTTACAATGTCCTTGTGACACATTACTTGTAGTTACTGTGGTAATAACTATAACTATGCAACTAATCTTAAACCAAACCCTCATCCTAACCCTAACCATATGCCCTACAAGTACATGTATTTAATTATTATTCCTTAGTACTTAAATATATATTTACACTGTAAAACAGACAACTGTACCCAAAAAATTTTGCTCACTGTTCTTTGATGTTAGTTAAAGTGAAAGTGAAAGTGAAAGTGAAAGTGGTGATATGGTCAGGTATGGTGACCCATACTTGAAATTTGTGCTCTGCATTTATCCCATCCAAGTGCACACACAGTGAGTAGTGAACACACATACACACACAGTGAACACACACCCGGAGCAGTGGGCAGCTATTGCTACAGCGCCCGGGGAGCATTTTTTAGGGTTAGGTGCCTTGCTCAAGGGCACCTTAGTCGTGGTATCGAAGGTGGAGAGAATGTTGTTTATTCACAATCCCCACCTTCAATTCCTGCCGGTGTGGGAATCGAACCCGCAACCTTCTGATTACAAGCCCAACTCCCTCACCATTAGGCCACGACTACCCTTACATACATTTACTAATGTTAACAAATGAGACTTTATTATAAAGTGTTACCATTTGACCAAAATGACTTATATGCATTGCGAATGTTAAAGTGTTCATTCCGAAATATGAATACAGGTTAATACTTTGTAAGGTATATGCACATAATCTTATGGAAGCTTGTTCCCACCACTGAATAAAAAAAACTTTTTATCTCACAATTCTGACTTTTTCCTCGTAATTAAGTTTACATCTCGCAATTCTGACATTATAACTCACAATTGCGAGTTTAGATCTTGCGATTCTGAGGAAAAAGTCATAATTGAGATAAAATGTCTCAATTATCTTTTTTTTTTTTTTTAGTGGCGGACACAAGCTTCCATAGTTTCTAGTAACTGTAAATGATTCAACAAGGATTCCGTCAACAGCATGGATTTGGAAACATTTAATATAACGACTTAAACATTGGTTAAGTTAATCATTTAATTCAACAATATATACAAATAGCGCTTCCCATGCAAACTGTGGAAATCACTCTTTGACTGGGAGTCCAAAGAGAACACTCTTTAATATAATCCATGAGGAAGATGAAGACAAACACAGGAGAATCATGAGTAACCACTTTATACATCGAACTTCTACTAACACCAGACAATGAGAGAACTAAGACTGAGCGTACAAGTAGAGAGACATTTCTAAGGAACTTAATGGAACTAAATTAACATCAGAATACTCAATTCGTTCCCAAGGAAGGAGTACAAAACCAATTAACAAACTAACAGCAGATACTTGAACAGAGAAACTAAATCAAACAGAATACAAAACATGAAATACACACACAAACTGTCATTCTAGTAAAACGTGGATGTTGGGCAAAATACACTCTTCAGAACTAATTGTGAAAAATAATGCTGACTGTGTATGGACTTTTATTCTTTAGAATAATTTTATGCAGCTGCAAATATAATGCAATGTTGTACCCAAATCAATATCTGCCTATGATCCCAGTTCATGTTTAATATTTCCTGCATAACTATGTATATAAATAAATATATTTAGTGTCGCGCACCAGACACACCCATCATACATATATTGTCAATTCTGTCTGAAATAACCGTAAACATTAGAGATTACATCCAAAGTAACAATTATTAAAAAATCTAATTCTGTGCATTTAATACGTTGTGAATCGGGTGATTTTGAACCAAAGCTGTCAGTCAATGGTGCCCTCTGGTGCTCAAACATTTTTGGTGGCTTCACCACCTGCTGGCAGTGTAGAAGCAGTTTAGTCATATATCAGTGGGCTGTAAACATGTAGCTTTACCAGTCCTTTGCTTTTCTGCATTGTGGTCTGCTGAGGAAGCAATGCTATTTCAGCAGATTCTAAGCACCTAAACATGCTGATCCAGAAGGCCCGGTCGATTACTCACTGAATGAAGTGCACGGCGAAATGGTTCTTGGACAGAATGTTTTAAGCTGATCTAGGTCCTAAGGTGGGGTAGGACAAGAATGTCAAAGGTCTTCATTTAAAGGGATGTCAGAACTTCTTGTTTTTGGTGCCTGTTGTTGGACAAGCAGTTTCTAAGCACTGGAAAGAACCCAATCAACTTTCCATTTGGCGTGACAGCATCGACCTTCAAGACTTTACATCATCACCGTTACGATCCTCTGGTTTTCACCCGATCAACTAATGAACCTGCTTTCCTTGCCATTACTGAACTGTCAGTGTCATCCAGAGTCCTCATTTAGCTCTAGATACATCACCTCAGTTGACACTTGTGATAATGAGGTCCAGTTCGCCACAAGTAAACACTAGCTGTCAACATCGTGACGGCTAACTGATTATACAGCATGGCATAACTCCTTTAGCCAGTTATTAGAAATGTGCACTCTCCAGGTTTTTTTGTATTTACTCCTTATTGTAAGGTTTAGATGCAAGGTTATGTTTACAGAGTACACTGTTAAGCATTTGCATGAATTGGTGTATTTGTTAGATAATTGTTCTTGTAATCATTTTTTTCAGCAGTTCTTCTACAATATATTGCAGTTAAATGTACATAAATAGCATACTGTGACTTCACAATGAACTGGATATGATTGATGTTGCAGCATTGTGGTGTAGAATCACAGTGAATATTTGTGTCTGTATCTCATCGTTCCCAGCATGCATTTCGGCATGAAGACATTTTTATGCTTCTTGGTGTATTTTGCCGTTGTTGTTTTTGCTGTCACTTTAAGTTATTTGAGTAATAGTTTGCAATGATATGTATTTGTTAAAGGGTTAGTTCACCCAAAAATGAAATTTCTGTCATGAGTTACTCACCCTCGTGTTGTTCTACACCTGTAAGACCTTCGTTCATCTTCAGAACACAAATTAAGATATTTTTGAGGAAATCCGATGGCTCAGTGAGTGTCTATTGACAGCAAGACGATTAACGCTTTCAACGCCCAGAAAGATACTAAAACAGTTCATGTGAGTACAGTAGTTCAACCTTAATAAAGCAATGGGAATACTTTTTGTGCACCAAAAAAACAACTTTTTCAACAACTTGAACCACTGATTACAAACCAAATATTCCTAAAGCTTCGAAGCAGTGTCGGCCATCACTAGATATTGTTGAAAAGTCGTTATTTTTTTGGTGCACAAAAAATATTCTCGTCGTTTCATTTAATGTACTATGAGCAAACATTTAAAATGAACTATAATATACTTAGAAATTTACATTAATCAACATTAATCTAGATTATATCCTGTAAATATGTTGTTCGTTGTTAGTACATGATACATTAACACATTTTTGTCTTTTCAAAATCATTGTAAAGCGTTAATGTGAATAGTTTTGTAATGTTGAGTTTATTCATACTTTTTTTAATCTAAAATTATTTCTGGTTGTTTGTTAAATGTCAATTGTTGATTTTCATATGCTGAGGGTTGGCGACTTGCATGCCTTGTTTAACTCATATTAAAAGGTCACCAGAAATAATCACCACTCAGCTCACCACAACAGCATTGCAAACACTCCACCACTTAACTGCTTATAAAAGATTATTTTATTTATTTAGCACTAAATTACAGCCTGTAGTGACTGTTAAAGGATTAGTTCACTGCAGAATTAAAATTTCCTGATAGTTTAGTCACCCCCATGTCATAACAAGATGATTATGTCTTTCTTTCTTCAGTCGAAAAGAAATTAAGGTTTTTGAGGAAAACAATTCAGGATTTTTCTCCATATACAGCAGTAGTAGACTTCAACGGCTGCCAATGGGTCCAGTTTCAATGCTACTTTCAGCCTTGTCTGGGATCATGTAGATGATAGGAATAAGGGTTTTATCTAGGGAAATTATCTGTGATATTCTTAAAAAAAAAAAAAAAAAAAAGATATACTTTTTAACCACTAATGCTCATCTTGCACTAAATATATCATATTGGAAAAGTCTCGCATGACATAGGTGGAAGGACGGTTGTAGGGCGAAAAGCTGCATCTCATTTTCTCCTCAATTTTTAAAATCATCCGACAATGTTGTTTTTTTTTTTATATTGTAAAGGCTGTTTGACTGAGTCTTTGCATGTTCACTTTGTAAACACTTGCTATTCTGCTCTGCAAAAGTCCACTTTGCATGCCCTTTCAAAAATGAGGAGGACAAAAATTGATATGGTAAACCGACGCCATAGTTACTGTTCGTATCACTGTGTGTTCAAGTGCTGAAGAAGCCTCTGGAACAGAAAGTCAGATACGATAATTGGCGTTTCATTTCCATCATGCATTGTCAGTGGTAGACCAATCACAACAGACAGCGAAAGTGAAAGTCATGATGTATTGTCAAGTATGGTGACCCATACTCAAAATTGGTGCTCTGCATTTAACCCATCCCAAGTGCGCACACACACACAGCAGTGAGTGAACACACACACAGTGAACAGCTATTGCGACAGCGCCCGGGGAGCAATTAGGGGTTAGGTGTCTTGCTCAAGGGCACTTTAGTCGTGGTATCGAAGGTGGAGAGCGTGCTGTTTATTCACAATCCCCACCTTCAATTCCTGCCGCTGTGAGAATCGAACCAGCAACCTTCACGTTACAAGCCCAACTCCCTCACCATTAGGCCACGACTACCCCTGACCAACCAGAGCAGAGTAGGCTCTCAGAAAGTTGGGGTTGAGAGAGACCAGATCCTTTAACGGATCATTTCAGACACTGAGAAAAGATGCTGCTGTGTATATTGTGAGAAAATGAAAGTGTTTTTTTTTTTTGTTTCGTTTAGTTTATTTACTTTGTATGCATGTAAACTCATTGTAGGAGACTTCTAAAACAAAATTAGGAACCTTTGAAATACTTTCACTTAGTTATTAGGATTTTACTCAAGTAGTTTTTCAAAAACACTGTTGAGATTTGAATTATCAACCCAAACAAACCCACCCCTCTCTTCATTGCTCTGCCTCCAAACCTCACCATCCACCCTTCTCTGAGTCGGTCTTGAACCTCGGCCCAATGGCTGCTGGCAGGCGAGGCGAGTGCACTAACAATGTCGCTGAACACTTTCTCTAGCTGTCGTCAGTGTGCAGTGGTTTACCGGCCCAACTCTCACTAGCTGTCACACATGCAATGCAATGCAATGTCCGTTCATCACAGCTGACGCGCAACAAAATGCTTCATGAAAAATATAACGCAGATGAAAAACGACAAGGAAGCACAAAAAATTAACGTACGGCACAAGACTAATTACCAACAAAAGTTTGTTGTTTGCCGCCAACAGCACTGCAGCTCTAGACAGTCAATGACACCCAGAGTTACTCACATGTGAAGCGGAATCATAGCAGCCTAATGTTGTCATGCCTTCCCTCAGCTCTCTTCAGCGCTGGAAAGCTTTTATATTTACATGGGACTTAAAGTGCTTATAAATCTTCATTCCAGTGATATTCTTTTGAGCTCTTTTGTATTGTGTCATCTCTATTTATGTTGGGGTTTTTTTTTTTCAAATCTCCCTCTTGCTCGTTCTCTCTCCTCAACCATCATACGCCCCCTAATGCTGATTGGTTACACATTTGTTGTTGGTGTTGGCGCGACTAACTTCCAAACCGTGTTTTTGAAAAACTACTTACCTTTAATTTTGTATATAAAATGTCATCTGAATGAAAAAAGTAATTTGAGAAAATTTTACTCAGTGTGGATAGTATAGCTCAGATCATCTTGGAGATACTTCATAAAAATTTTGAATAGTTAATATTGAGATCTCTGATTGCAGATGCATCTCGACAGGGTTTAAGACATGGTTGAGCGCTCACAGCATCTGAAATCTTAGAGACTTAATTACAAGTAATATAATTTTAAAGGAGAAACATTTAAGGAGATCAATTTTTATACAGAGAATTTCCATTCTTTTTGTCTTCCTCTTTTTTTTAGATTCTGTCTCGCTCTTCTGCATTGTCTCCTCTTATTAGGTCTCTACATTTAGTTTTGAGTTTTCTCAGTGGGTCTGTCAGGCTTTGAGACAGGCAGTCTTCAGTAGCTGAGAGGGAGCGTTAGGGAGGAGGCTAAAATTCTCTGGCAACCTGTGTTTTTGGAATCAGTGCTGTTAGAGTCAAATAGAAGCAAATTAGGAGGCAGTTAAGACGCCCAGTTGTTAATGCTGCCTCAAACTACCTTTTTTAAGGAGGGCGGATGAAGAGAGAAGACAAAAACGGGAAAAACAAGGAAGCCTGAGGTGTTACCAAACAGGGAGGGAACAGTCAATAAATGGAATATCTAGGAAGGGACAAGCAAGCGAATGAATGAGAGGTGGAGGGCTTTCTGGGAACTGATGCTGACGTCAAGGAGGTAAAAAAAGTGCAGGAATAGAAAATAAGGAAGGAGCGCATGTGAATTAAAGGCAGGAAAAGAGACTATGGCTGGGAGCCTCTATAACAGATTGTCCCTGGAGGAGATTGGATCGATCAGATCTCTAGAGGGTCCTGGAGGTAAGACACACAGAGCATAAGATCAGCTCAGATCTTTAAAAGCATGCTGTGGTGTCACTGGAAGAATAGGGACTTTTCGGTTTTTATTGTGCTTTTGCAGTTATAGTAACTGTAAATGCAACTATAATAATGGATGAATTGATTGATAAGCCTATGGAATGTTGCTATCAAGAGCTTAACATGATCATACTACTTCTGGTGTTAAATTAAAAATGTAAAAAAGTTAAATGAATTTAGGCATTATTTGTGCATTATAATCATAATAAACATCTTTTCGTAATTGCGATCATAGTGATTATATTTTCCTATTAATGATCAAATTATTTGCTTGTTTAATCACAGAAACCTCTCCACAAGTTACATACTTTTAACAGGGTTAGGAGTTCAAATCACTAAACACAATTATGAATAATAGTAATACAAATGGTAATGCTTTTTATTCCTGTATCCATATTGTATTTTGAAGGCATAACTAATGCAATGCAAATGAAATCTATATATATTAGAATACACAATGTAATCTGTTATATTTTGTCCATAACCTATGATACATTTGAATACTTAATTATTTACACAATGCCAATAACGTAAAACAAGACAAGATTCAAATTAAAAGCCATTGTTTAGTGAAATTAAATTAAGTGAGAGTTTCAACTCGAAACGAATTTTGATGTTTTAGAATTAGCTAATACTACTAAACGTCACAGAAATATGTTGCATTTCCCTCTAAAATGATGTCACTTCCTCTGCCTTTATTCCTTATTTAGCAACTTGATTCAATGTGTCAAAGCTGATATGAAATTATAATTGTGTGTAATTTATCTTGTAGAACCAGTATGTCCACTAAAAAATTAATGTTTTTTTTTTTTTTTTTTACAATATTTTATCCAATATATTAATACTTGATGGGAACATGAAGATGAAAAGGCTATAAAGAGTGTAACATTATTACATTATACATGTTTGGCATTGTGTTAACAGTGGGTCAGCAGCACATTTCATGTTTTATAGCTCTATAATGCATGATACTGTTGAAATATGGATCATCCTTGAGTTGCTAAGTGTTATAATGTATTATAACTGTTTTAACATTCAACTTTTGAAATGATGAATACATTATGAATACCCTTATTCTTTATGGAAATTGTCACCAACGTTTTTTCATTCCGCTCTAGTCCAGAATGTGTGTGCAAGTGGAGAGGAGAGACAGGGAGGGGTGCATTGAAAGAGGTGTCCAATTAGCTTTGTGCATGAGAGCGCATCCTGTGTTTGTTACAGCTGCCTGGAGAGAATGAGTAGGAGTCCTTTATTTCCAGATTTCCTCTTTCTCTCTCTCTCTCTCTCCGGTGTTCAAAATACAGTCATTTACAAGTGGAAAAAATTCCATTGCATCTTTTCACAAAACGAAAAGTTTCCATGGTTACGAAGCAGTTTTATTTGACTGTCAACTTCTTAATCTGGAATTTAACTCTGTTCCTGTGACACTTGACACAACATATTGACAATGTGTCCTTCCTGAACACAGTAAACAGCATCAGCCTCACAAATATTCAATCTGCCTGGTTGAATTATGCATGATTACATTCAATTACCTGCTTACACACCTGTAGGCCAGCTGTGTATGAATAGCAGGACTGAAATTTCCAATCGCAATCTTTTAATATTGTAGGTGTGATGTGTCAAGCTGTTGAGAAATCAGTAGAGGGGATTATGGGTTTAGTAATGACAGACCGCCTATACAGTCCCTCCAGAAAAACGCGATTATGCGATCGCTTGATTTCATGCATAATCAGCCAAAGTCCGCATATTTATGCGGGGGTCGCATTTTTTCAAATACGCCACACTTTCGCCGCATAAATTGCCGATTTCAGCAAGAAAAATATGCGGGGCTAGCATGATTTCATAATCCCTGTATTTTCGTTGGAAAAAAGTCTCATATATCTTAGCAGAAAGTAAAGCGCCATTATTTCCCCCCTATTGCCATGGGAACCTCATGAAGTGACGTAATTACGCGACGTGAACGTCATCTGTAAACCCCGCGGTGAAACCATGATGAAGCGCGCAGATCATTCTCATTTGCCAACAAAAATAAGTTCAAAAGACCGCGCAAAGCAGTTTCCCGGTCTTTTACATGATAGTGGGGGCAAATTATTTTGCGCTCCGTGCAACTGCGTGTTGGACCACAGACGCAAGTCAACGCTGGAAAACCACTTTGCAGTTTCAAGTATATTAGTAGTGTGTAAAATAATTGACGTTGCAGTAAGAGATTACACTTTGTGCATTGGAAGCACTTCATTTAACAGAAGATGTGTGTTTTGTATCGCTACCTCTGTTAAACAGGAAGCACACATTTTATTTTTTTATATTTTATTTATTCATTTTTACAGAAGTTGAATATTCCTTTAGTAAAGCGACAGAACTGATTTGACTCAATGTTTTGTAATTTTGAGCCATGTGTTGATGAAGGTCTGAAATAAAACAGAATGAGAACTTCAATATTCTGTGATTTAGTAATTCTGCCTCTTTACATGAAGGCAGTATCTAGTGAGAACAGGGTGTTGGGGGGGGAATCACCTTTTTTTCCTCTTTTGCATCAAAAACCGCAGTTTTTGCAAGTTCCCGCAATTTCATCCCATAAAATTGCAAAAATATCCCGCATATTCCATCGCATTTTTTATGAAAACGTGCCGCATAATCAAGGATTTTTGCCCGCAACAATCACAAAAAAATGTGTTTTTCTGGAGGGACTGCCTATAGGAACTCAAAGACAGAAATTCACTACTACAGTGGGATCGCAGATGGAGCGAAAGAGATTTGATCAGTTGTTCTGGGGATGATATGTGGTTTCACACATGCAGGAATATAATAACATACATCTATATGTTAAACCTTGTCAGTTTAACATATAGATGTATGTTATTATATTCCTTGTCATATGCAGTGGTGACCTAACCACTGTTATTGTGAACGCATCCTCAGACGTCACACCCACTGAACGTCTGATGCATATGGCGGACAAAATGGGAAACACTTTCAAGTTTCAAAGTCGTCATCTGATTCTAATTCTACAGGATTTATGTGTTGTGTTCTTTTAACGGTCCGCCTGAAAACAAAGCTGTCTTGATGCCAAACCCCCTCATGGAAGAAGAAAGCTTGTTTACGTCTTTGACAATGAGCGCCTGTCAGGATCAACTAAACGCTGTTTTTTCAAAAGTATGTGAAGTTCGCAGTGCCGTTGTTGCAGTAAACTTGCACAATCTTCTTAAAAGAATTAATTTATTAGATGCACACCACTCTGTTATCATAGGGACATACAACTTTTAAGATTTGGGTGTCCCTCTAAGGTTTATAAGGAGAAAACAATACTGTGGATCAGTATCGTAAGTAGATCATAAAATCATCACAAGTACACTCTGAAAAATGTGTTGGCTCAACAAAAAAATTGACAGTTTGCATCAAATTTGGCTTTTTTTGAGTTATGACAACTTTGAATGAAACTCTGTTCAACCATCAAACTGTTGAGTTAGACAAACTTAATTTGTAACATAAACAAATTAAGTTGATTACTTAAAAAAAATGACGTCACTCTAACTACTTTAGTCGTAACCCTGGAACCAATTATTATTATCTATTTCAGTTAAACCCCCGGGGGGGGGGGGGGGGGGGGCATGCCAGTGACTTGCTGTAAACCATTAAAAAATATTGCTCATGTACTGCCCATCTTTTGTCATTTCATTATGCCCCCTTGAGTCACATACTTAATAAGGAATTTTCATAAGTAGATTATTTTACAAGCATTTGCAAACTATTTGTCCCATTTAATATTAGGTGTCTTCAATTTCTATGAACTTATGTTAAAATGTATTTATTGTATTGCTGCTTGATGTGGGTTGCTGGTGAGGTTAGGACAGGTTTAGTGTTATGGGTAGGTGTTATTACATGCAGGTAATTATTTTTAATGTAAGTACATTGTAAGTGCATTGTATCAATGCTCAATTTAAATGTTAGGTAAAGATATTTAATATAAAGTGGGACTGAAATATTTTCAATGTATATATTTTGCCAAAGGATCATTTTTGGAGGGCTCCTAAAAGTGTAAAATGGACTTTTCGGTTATGTCAGGGTCCTAATTTTGTCTTTTAGTATTAGTAAATACATTTTTGGGGACATTTTAATTGTAAGAGTTTAAAAAAAAAAATGTAGTCATTATTATGAGTGAGTATGTACAGTAGCAAATGAACAAACCAAGATAAGATCATTAGTAAAAGATAAGACGAAAACCATTAAAGCTAAGAAATGATCAAGATTAAAGCCCAGATGATTTGAAGAAGATCCATTAAAACCCATGAGTTTTGGAATATGTAATTAGAAATTAAGCCGAGGCATCTTTATGCAAGTAAATTAGAACAGGAATAAATGCGAGTAATAATTTAAGCTCCAGGGAATGAACAGATTGCAATTAATAGATCACTTGCATAAATTAGTTAAAGGTTTAAGTGGCTTCATTTTTTATATACAAACATTTTTCAGTGGATACTATACAACGTATATGTAGGTAAATATAACTGTTTATTACTACAGTACGTCTTATATTAGTGCGTGTAAAATAAATTGATTCAATAAAATTTCTTCATGTGTTCATTTAGTGAAGATATTTAAATGAATAAAATTACAATACAGACCACTATTAAAAATAGTTTGAACAGAAAGCCATGGTCATTTTAAAATGCTGTTCTCTCTACTAGTTTACTGCTTTTATTAAGCGACTGGAAACCTATGAGCTATTTAAGAGCAATATTGAGACATATATTGAATTACATTGAATGAATGAATTTCTTTTAGTAACTTTGCCATCTCTAATAATGAAAAATGTGTTTGATTACCTATGCAATTTTTAATTTGCCATGCGTTTATACTCAGAAATGAGTTGAGTGTTGCTGTGTGGATGAATTAAGAGAAACTAAACTCCCTTAAAATAAAAGAAAAAAGCATAAAGTATAAACTTTGGCAAAATTTGATATCTGAAAGTCATGGGAGAATTCAGTTAAATAAATGAAGAAACAGAATTTGATGCCACAGTATTCCAAATTGTCACATAATTTGTTTTGTCAGCCAGGCTTCATGCAGTATGAGTGTAAGGGGAGGTTAGAATAGTTCCAGGAAATGCCTGTTGTAAATACTACAGGCTTTCACCGTAACTGAAGGAATGGAAATGAGTCAGAAGCCAAACACTCAGCAGTAGTCCTGAGCCGGGAAAATAAACAGCAGTAATGCAATTCTTACATATAGATAAGTATTACAGAAATCTGAGACCTAAATGTATCCAATGCATGCAGTGTGAGAATATGACAGTACACAGTGACACACGGCCGGTTCTAGACATTTCGAGGACCCCCACTCCACACCCTTCCTAATAAAACACTGGAAAAAAATATTATATACTTTTTATAACATTTGTTATTAATATTATATTACATGTCCATATTAACTAAGGTAATCTCTTATTTGTATGTTGGGGATGCTATCATGTGTGTGTTTGTTTGTTTTGTTTTTGTAGTAATTTGTTCAGTAATTAATTTACGGTAGCCTAACACACTCTACAGGATTACAGTAAAATTCAGTAAATGCGGTGGCATAAATACCTCAAATATGCGCTATACACTCTTAAAAATAGAGGTTCTGAAGATTAACATTTCATTGTTTTAATATTATTTAAATATATAATCAAATGTATATTCTATTTGAAAGAGTGTAATGCATGAGAGTTGAGTTTGCATGTTATGCAGGGGAGAAGATATTTTGGCTTCACAGGAATGTGTACATGTATTCTGAAAGGCTGCACGTAGCACATGCTTTAGCTGAAGCAGTTGAGAATAGAATAGAATTCCCTACAAGGTTAGGATGGGCATGTATGAAGTATACGTGCTATTTTAAAGAAACCAACTTGTTTTTCTCAACCTTGTAAGGACTTGTAGGATCTCTAGTCATGGTATATAAGATCAATGTAACACACTGCCCCCCTAGAGAAGAGAAGAGGCTTAGAGAAGAGAAGCCCAGAGAAGAGGGGCACATGGAGACATAGAATGAACTTCTCTCCTGACACACAATAAAAGTTTTCCTTGGCAAAGCAACTTGGTATCCGGTCCTGTGATTCAACTATAGGGGGACAAAAGCTGTAATTTCAGATCAACAGTTCCAAAAGGGAGTTTTTATAGTGATGCCATAAAAGAACCATTTTTGGTTCTCTGTAGAACCTTCCAGTGAACAGTTCTTAATGGAACCCATTTAGTTTTTCTTAGTGTGAAGAACATTCTAAAACAAACTAAAGAAACTTTTTTTTCCACAGTAAAGAACCTGTTATTGAACGGTTCCATGGATTTCAAAGGTTCTTCATGTAACCACAGATTCCAATAAAGAATACTTAATTGCTTCATAAAATACTTAATTACTTCATTTGCTTATTTTTTCATTAAATATAACAACAGTATTTATGTTTTGAAAACTGAAAATAAGTATTATGTTAGAGCAGTAATGTAAACAGCAGAATGTAAAAGATACAGAGGTACTTTTTTTGAAACATTAAAAATGCTGAAATATTCCAGCTTTTTGACTTTGAATACGAACTTTGCTTTTACTTCAGTATCTTGCTAGTCGGCTCCCAACGCGATGTCGTTCATTGTCTGCACAAATTAACAGTCTGGACGCGTCGTGGCGCTCACGCTCTTTTAAACTCCTAAACCTCCATTCAGAAATGAGGCCGATCGACAGAACACGTTTATTTTTAGAATACATTACAATCAGTCCAAATGAGATGATGACAACTCACACACACATACATTACGAACTGCACTGTAATGAATTACTGTAAAAATTACAGCATTATTTTACAGCCGCTGGCTGTTTTTTAATAATACAGCATATTGCTGTAAACTGCAATGCATTCTGGGGTCACATGTTGGTTTGACTCAAATTTACAGAATATTGCAGTAAATTGACCCTTCGTAATTTAAAAAAATACAGTTATTTACTGTAATCAGAAAATACAGGGAAATTCTGTAAATTAAATTACAGTAACACTACTGTAAATTTTACAGTAACTGGCTGGCAACCCTGCTGCCGGTATTATACTGTAAAATTTACAGTAATTTTTTAACAGTGTGCACTTCTTCGCGTGCCTGTTTTCGCTTTGCACCCACAAAGGATGTTCGTTTTGGCGCCATCATAATTCAATTCAAAAGTCAGTCAGCTTCAGAAAAGTTGCCTTTTCGTATCTTTTTTTATTCAGAAGGTGGGACACACTTTGTTACAGTGTTACATAGTTGATTTCATTACAGGTGAGAATCACTGTCGATTCATCTATATCCAATAAAAAAGAGCCTAGCGTTTTGCTCCCCAATGTTACGGTAGTCAAGTCAAGTCAAGTCAAGTCATCTTTATTTATATAGCGCTTTTTACAATGCAAATTGTGGCAAAGCAGCTTTACATTAATAAGAAAATGGTGTCATTGTGCAGCTTATTCTATATATTATTGATTCATTCCGTTGCAAATATCAGTAGTTATTAGTCTAGTTAATTTTTGTATATCAGCACTAGAGAAAACAGTGATGTAATCGTCCGGCTCAGCTCAGTTCGCAAACAACGACACCAATGCAGGCATATCAAAAACACTGCTGAATGTCAAGCAAGTGTCCCCAACGTAAGCAAGCCAAAGGAACCAAAACTCCAACAAATGGAGAAAAAAAACCTTGGGAGAAACCAGGCTTAGTCGGGGGGCCAGTTCTCCTCTGGCCAACAGTGAACACTTGTCCACTAATGTTACGGTAATGGAGGCCCCTTCTCCATGCCTATAGGTAGCGCCGGCCCCGCAGTGACAGATTCTTTTTCTATATCAAGGCTTGTCCTTCTGGTAAAATTAGTCACATTTACAGTCCATATATACACCTCCTCTCTATAAAACATGTTTTGGAATTTTAATCAGTTATAGCTTAAAGGTCTCAGGGCTCAGACTCAGAAATATGTTAGTTTTTCTTTGGTGTGTCCTTTCAAATTAAATGTCACACAGTCTCGGCAGGATGTCGACCCATAGCTAGTAATGAGCTTGACCCTTCTGCTCAGAGACACGCCTGTGGGACGTGTTTCCATAGAGATATACAATACAGGGCTTCTCATGGTATTAATTATAGCAAAGAGGTCTATAATACCTATGGAGAGCTATCCATTAGCATGCACATTCATCTCAATGGTTATTTGGCACACAACCTGATCCTCTTTGCTCACGGATAATATCAACTACAACAACAAAAGAATCTAAAAGAGAAGTGGTACCAGTAGATCGAGTTTTATAGCAAAACCCCTTTAGCTGCTTTGGATTTTTCTCATATCACTCTCTCTTTAGATCCCATGTCACAAACTCTTTTCCAAACACGAGTCATTTGCTGTGAAAAACAAGTGTACTTTTAAAAATAGCACTTACTATTCTTCACAAGAATATACTCAAATGCAAACTGAATGAATTGTTGTAATGACACTTGATTGCATGTTAATTGCAATTAAATGAAAATGTATTAATTATATTAAATGCAGTTAGCTGAACTAAATAGCTTTTTTGACTCATTATTATTTCAAAGTGCTCTTAAGTTTGTTAAGAAACAGTCATGAAACTGCTCTCTTTTTAAGTACACTTAAGTTTGTGTCATTAGTATTATATTATCTAAGTAAAAAAAAGTATACTTTTAAAGGGTTAGCACCCCAAAATGAAAATTCTGTCATTAAATATATTCACCCTCATGTCATTCTACATCTGTAAGACCTTCGTTCATCTTCAGAACACAAATTAAGATATTTTTGAGGAAATCCGATGGCTCAGTGAGTCTCTATTGCCAGCAAGACTACTGAAAGATACTAAAACATATTTAAAACAGTTCACGTGAGTACAGTGGGTCAACTTTAGTATTATAAGGAATCCACTGCCGCTTTAATATATATTTGAGTGATTTATCATGAAGTTATTAATCAACATTTATCTCTCTACATATTAATTATTTGAAAAACTTCAACTCATATTAAAACATTTATTTTCATTTTCAAACACTAGAAAATAATGATGTATATTGTCTGTACCTCTCACTGAGAGAAAAGTACAACTTATCAGTATGCTTGGGAAAGTTTCCTGTTCAGAGCAGAGCTCAGATCAACTTCAGCCTTGAAGAAGCTGTGAATCATGTGTCTTTGTATGTGCGCTCAGTGTTCTGTACTGGTGGACAACTGGCACTCTGAGACCTGCAGACGCCTTGTCCTGACTTAACAGGACATTCTGTGCCTGAGTTCAGGGTCCGATCGTCAGCATCATGATGGAAGGAGATATTCTGACTATCTGTCCATGAGTGGAAAACTACTAGTTTTTTCTAGTTTTCTTAACCAATCAGAATCTTAGTAATGTTAGTGGACTCTGTTTGAGTATAATTGTTCTGGAAATGTGAATGTAAGAGAGAGTGAGAGCGGCCTACGAACTCCTTGTGAGACTTGAAGCCCGCTTCTGCTGATGAAACTGCAAACCATTCTTCAGCAAAATTTTCTTCAATTTATTTTTTTTGAAAACTTTTCATTTATCATATCTAGTCTTTTGGGTCTTTAACTGTAAAAATCCCCTACAAAGCAATGTATTGATTGGCGTAGAAATACTTTTTGTATGGCAAAAACAAACAAACAAAATGACGACTTTTCACCAATATCTAGTGATGGCCGATTTCAAATCACTGCTTCAAAGCTTTACGAATTTTTTGTTTCGATTCAGTGGTTCAGTTCGCGTATCAAACTGCCAAAGTCGTGTGAACTATTGAAATTGCGAAACACTTATGACATAACGAAGCCTCGTTTACTGAAATCACGTGACTTTGGCACTCCAAACCACTGAATCGAAACAAAAGATTCGTGTTTTGAAATCGGCCATCACTAGATATTGGTGAAAAGTTTTTTTTTTTTTTTTGGCATACTAACAAATAAGTACACTTTTTCACTTTGTTTACTGTCCACATTATAGAATAAGCAGAATAAAATAATATAGCCCAAGAAATAGTTAAATATCTGCATGCTTGCTCAGCTCAGCGGTTTTCCAACTTTTACCCGGCCCTAAAATATAAGGTAACGCGTGATGTTATAAAGACATTAAACTGGTGTTTTATATCGTGCACTAAGGCCAAAGCAAATTATTGTAGTATTAATTGTAAGCGTTTTAGTAACTTTTTTCTAGTATTAGTGATATCAGATGCATTAAGCAGAATAGAAACTCAATCAATTCAATGTATTTGTATAATGCTTTTCACGATAAGTATAATTTCAAAACCATTTACAGTTATCTTTGAAATCCCTAAAACATAAATAATGCTTTCAGTATTAAATGCATATTTATATACACATTCATAATCAACATAACTCTAACATCAGTGACAGTCCTGGCTTTTTTTTAGTGCTGTAGTGCAATCATAATGGGACTTTGGCAATATTGCGATTAAACTTTACCTCATGTAAACACAATGCTTCAATTAAAGTAATCCGATTAAGCTTGTAGTAAGCTTAATCGCATTAAACTAGGTGATTTTAATCGGAATATACTGGCATTAATCTCATTATTTCCTCTCTGACCAAAGTGTGCATGTGCTCGGACGTACACGGATTCCGTGTGTTGGTCACTCCGTGTAGAAAGGAAAATAGAGTTGAGAACAAAAGGGAAACATGAACTGAGCTGTGCAGATCGACCATGAGGGTCTCTCTCTAGAAATGTTTTTTTTTTTTTCGTTGAAAGTATGAGGAGATTCAGCTTTGACGGTTCTCCACTGCATTGATCTTCTCTGGTGGTTATTTCAGTGCTTCTCAAGTACGAAAATAATGTCTTTTTTTTAGCATCTGAAATATGTGCAAACAAGTACTTCAACAAATAAATAATTATGACTATTCAAGCAATTTATAAACATTATTTTAGCAAAATGACTCATGGATGGCTATAAATTATCTTCTGTCTGTCTGATCTGCCCTGGAACATGATGTTAGAAGCTTTTAATGAGGCTTCTTTAAATAATGAGTTGCTTGTTTCTCACTGAAGAGAAAGGACTTTGTCTTTGATCAGTGGGAAATACATCTATTTCCCATTGTACATTTTTCTCATTTTAACAGTGTAGAGGGGAGTTCTTCTGAAATGATAAATATATTATCTCAATACCATGTTTTATGCATGTATTTTTTTTTGGTTACTACAATTTCTTTTGTCCAGAAGTGCTTGTCATTTGTGTGCCCACTCTTAAAGTTGCGATAGTCTTTTCTTCACTATTGTGATACACTGCCCTGCCAAAAACAAAGTCGAGGTTTGGATTTTAATTGGCAAATACTTAAGAGTCTATGACTGGATCATTATGACAGTGATTATTATGTTTCTAGCATGTTTTATGTTTGGAAACGGTTATTTTAACCCTAAAAGATGGAGTGTGTAGCTTTGAATGAATTGGCATTTCTGAGTCCAGAGCTTTGGGATGTGCTGGAGGAGACTTTACAGAGTGCTCACCTCTTGCATTGTCAATACAAGATCTTGATTAAACATTAATGCACCTTTTGATGGAAATCAATGTTATTTCCATTGAGCGGTGCATCAGTTTTTGGGCAAGATCTTATATTGATAATGCAAGAGGTGAGCACTCTGTAAAGTCTCCTCCAGCACATCCCAAAGACTTGCACTGAGGTGAAGGTCTGGATTCAGAGGTGCTCAATTCACGTGTCAAAATGATTCTTCATGCTCTCTGGTGCCGTTTTCACAATTTTAATCCTCATGATTAAATGATCCTCATCATTGTCATCTTGGAATATGGCCATGATGTGCCCGCCTACATGGTTGTTTAAGACATGGAAAGCTACACACTCCATCTTTTAGGGTTAAAATAACCGTTTCCAAACATAAAACATGCTAGAAATCACTGTCATAATGATCCAGTCATAGACTCTTAAGTATTTACTTATTAAAATCCAAACAGTGACTTTTTTTTTTTTGGCCGGGCAGTCTATAATATGCATAAAACGGCTTCTTGAGAAGAAATGTACTTGATTTTGTCCATCTGGAATTGATTGGATGGTTGAATGGTTGTGGTTTGCTATTACTGAGATATCATGTGAGTAAACACATCATCAGAGATGTCACTGCAATAGAAAGAGGAAGTTATTTTGAATGAAGATTACGAGGACACATTAATTTAAAAAAAAAATCATGACGTGTACCGATAAATCATTTATAATAAATTCTGCGATATTCCATAAAAAACAAGAATTTTAATTTTATGGTGACTTTGAACTGTAGTTTGAGTCCCTCATGCTGTGGTTCAAAGCTTAATCCAGATTTATGTACAAACAGGCAGCTTTTGCCGCCGAGACTTCATCATCCTGAACCTTAGATGACAATAGGGCCCAGTCACTGGCACAGACGTCTAGTAACGTAATGAACTGGGGTAGTCGTGGCCTACTGGTGAAGGAATCTGGCTTGTAATCTGAAGGTTGTGGGTTCGATTCCCATGCTGGCAGGAATTGAAGGTGGGGATTGTGAATGAACAGCACTCTCTCCACCTTCGATACCATGACTAAAGTGCCCTTGAGCAAGACATATAACCCCTAATTGCTCCCCTTGTAAGTTGCTTTGGATAAAAGCGTCTGCTAAATGATGAAAAATGAAATGGCCTGAACCATTTTGTCTTCTTATCCTCAGCAATGCAGAGTCTTCTGGACACCTTGAGTGACAGCACCAGTTCCACCACAGCCAATGACCTGGACCTCATCTTCCTGAAAGGAATCATGGAGAGTCCAGTGGTGAGCCGCCCTCTTTCTTAACTTGATGTCCGTGTGTCCACATGAGGCTTCTTTAATTAAGAGTTGGGTCTCTGTCAATAGATAGTTATCATATTTGATCCATTAATCTAAACTGAAACCTATACAAATACTAATGCTCCTGCACACTGCCTAACATGTACAGGCTATTTTTACTGTGCTATTTGACCACAGGCTGGAATTTAGTGTGTCGCTTTATTTTTTTATAATTTCCAATATTTTTGTGGACAGATGATTACAGCATATCATGCTTTCACGTAGATTTATGATGTTGTCACAAAACTTCAAAGCAGCTCTGAAAATAAAATAGTGTCATTGTTCAGCTGAGGTCAGTTCAATGTTGATTCAGTTCTGTTCAATATCTGTGTAAATATATTTACTATAAAGCATCAGTTACTAGCAGACAGACTCAAATGTGTCTCTGTGATCATTTGTAATGTGATTTCATTGTTTGTATAATGAATAAAAGAATACAACGATCCAGTGTACCTAAACAGGTACATTTATACTGAATACTACAATTAACATTATTAACATAGTACAGGGATTCAAATCTGTGAATTGGCCCTTCACAAACAGTTTGATTGACAGGCGATCTGACCAATCATAACCCTCAATATGCAATTTTATCCAACAAAGCAGTCAGGGGAGTTAGTAGATTAACGTTGGTAAACTGGTGGTGATCGAGCTGATTGAAGGAGCTACAGCGATCTGTCACGACTCATTAAAGAGCCACTATATGGTATTTGTTTAAACATCTTTAAAAAAAAAATACCATATTTTATATATGAAACTGTTTCATACGTTGTCAGTGTCCTCTTTGCTCCGGGATGTATTTTTCACAGCGTGAGAACATGATGTGTGGCGTGAGAGCGCATGGCTTGTCGGGCATAGCAACAGTAACTACAATTTTCAATTGTTTTTGTGTTTGTTTATTTACATGAACTGTCCAAATGAACTGATTCACTAGTATGAATCAGACTTTCAAATCCAGTGGTTTTCAACCAGGGTCAAGGGAACCTCAAGATGGCTTAAAATGATTTAAAATAACCCAAAACAAGCATTAAAATGAAGCCAAAACAACTAAAAATTTAGATATTTCTTATTTTAATTCACCCCTTCAACAACCTTTTTGGTTTTTGAAGAAGCAGGTTTGCCTTGGTCTTGGTAGCCTAATTTTAAAAGTGCATTCTAGACCTGGAAAAGTAATGTATGTTAATAAAATATTAAAACACCATGGGTATTTTTATATATATAAAAAATATTTTTCAACATATACCAGCCATCAAATGTTGTGGCCTTAGCCTTGGAGCAGAAGAGTTAGAGAACCAATGTTTTAAACAAGAGAGAAGAATGTTTAGGTGAGCGCAGTTGGTTATTCCCTAAGCTCAGGGTTTAGTGATCATCTTTCAATTATTACTTTTTGTTCTCAGAATTGCGTGATATAAAGTCGTAATTGCAAAATGTAAACTCACAATTCTTAGAAATCTTGCAATTCCAAGTTTATAACTCGCAATTCCGACTTCTTGTCTCAGAATTGCGAGATATAAACACACAATTCTGAGTTATAAAGTCAGGATTGTGAGATACTGACTAAAAAAAAACTAAAACAATTTTTTTTTTCTCTCAAAATTAGACTTTATTTCCCCAGTTTCACAGACAAGGCTTAAACTAGTCCTAGACTAAAATGTATTTTTGAGCTGTTTTAACTGAAAGCAACTTGCACTGACATTTTAAAATATGAAAAAAAATATGCAAAATATGCAACTTAAAATATGCGTATAAACTCAGACATGTAAACTCACAATTGTGAGAAAAAGAGACAGAATTCTGACATAAAAAGTCGTAATTATCTTTTACATTTTTATTTTTTTTTAATTCCGTGGCTGAAACAAGCTTCCATAGTTTTGAAAACAGCTGTCACTACTGGAAGATTTAGTAAAGTTAGTAATTTGGTTAGTTACTCTCCAAAACTGAGGTAATGCATTAAACAGAAGTCAGCATTTCGGTAACATTTCTACAACGTCTGATGTTTTATATTCACAACAGTCACAGAAAGCATCCATTCATGTCTACAGGGAGTGCAGAATTATTAGGCAAATGAGTATTTTGACCACATCATCCTCGTTATGCATGTTGTCTTACTCCAAGCTGTATAGGCTGGAAAGCCTACTACCAATTAAGCATATTAGGTGATGTGCATCTCTGTAATGAGAAGGGGTGTGGTCTAATGACATCAACACCCTATATCAGGTGTGCATAATTATTAGGCAACTTCCTTTCCTTTGGCAAAACGGGTCAAAAGAAGGACTTGACAGGCTCAGAAAAGTCAAAAATAGTGAGATATATTGCAGAGGGATGCAGAAGTCTTAAAATAGCCAAGCTTCTGAAGCGTGATCATCGAACAATCAAGCGTTTCATTCAAAATAGTCAACAGGGTCGCAAGAAGCGTGTCGAAAAACCAAGGCGCAAAATAACTGCCCGTGAACTGAGAAAAGTCAAGCGTGCAGCTGCCAAGATGCCACTTGCCACCAGTTTGGCCATATTTCAGAGCTGCAACATCACTGGAGTGCCCAAAAGCACAAGGTGTGCAATACTCAGAGACATGGCCAAGGTAAGAAAGGCAGAAAGTCCACCACCACTGAACAAGACACACAAGCTGAAACGTCAAGACTGGGCCAAGAAATATCTCAAGACTGATTTTTCTAAGGTTTTATGGACTGATGAAATGAGAGTGAGTCTTGATGGGCCAGATGGATGGGCCCGTGGCTGGATTGGTAAAGGGCAGAGAGCTCCAGTCCGACTCAGACGCCAGCAAGGTGGAGGTGGAGTACTGGTTTGGGCTGGTATCATCAAAGATGAGCTTGTGGGGCCTTTTCGGGTTGAGGATGGAGTCAAGCTCAACTCCCAGTCCTACTGCCAGTTTCTGGAAGACACCTTCTTCAAGCAGTGGTACAGGAAGAAGTCTACATCCTTCAAGAAAAACCTGATTTTCATGCAGGACAATGCTCCATCACACGCGTCCAAGTACTCCACAGCGTGGCTGGCAAGAAAGGGTATAAAAGAAGAAAATCTAATGATATGGCCTCCTTGTTCACCTGATCTGAACCCCATTGAGAACCTGTGGTCCGTCATCAAATGTGCGATTTACAAGGAGGGAAAACAGTACACCTCTCTGAACAGTGTCTGGGAGGCTGTGGTTGCTGCTGCACGCAATGTTGATGGTGAACAGATCAAAACACTGACAGAATCCATGGATGGCAGGCTTTTGAGTGTCCTTGCAAAGAAAGGTGGCTATATTGGTCACTGATTTGTTTTTGTTTGGTTTTTGAATGTCAGAAATGTATATTTGTGAATGTTGAGATGTTATATTGGTTTCACTGGTAAAAATAAATAATTGAAATGGGTATAAATTTGTTTTTTGTTAAGGTGCCTAATAATTATGCACAGTAATAGTCACCTGCACACACAGATATCCCCCTAAAATAGCTCAAACTAAAAACTAAAACTTCCAAAAATATTCAGCTTTGATATTAATGAGTTTTTTGTGTTCATTGAGAACATGGTTGTTGTTCAATAATAAAATTAATCCTCAAAAATACAACTTGCCTAATAATTCTGCACTCCCTGTAAATGTGTTCAGTCCAAATAAATCACACCTTCACCGGTCATTTCCTGGAAATTCTGTCATCGTCTACCCACCCTCATGTTTGAAGCTCACATTTTCATCATATTTAATGTTTTGTGTGTGCAGTCTCGAGAGCACTATGAAGAGCCGAAGCTGGAGGCGGTGAGGGACAATAATGTGGAGCTAGTGCAGGACATCCTGAGAGACCTCACGACCCTCTCACCTCACAGTAAGGCGGCACATGAGCTCGTCAGCATCCTCAAAGAGCCTCACTTTCAGGTACATGCAGAAATATTAGAGATTGTCTAGAGCAATATCTTGAATTGTGTTTTATTTGGATTTTTAAAGTGGTTTCCCTCAATACCTGTTTTTTTTTGGTCTACAGTCTTTACTTGAAACACACGACTCTGTAGCTTCCAAAACCTACGAGACTCCGCCTCCCAGCCCCTGTGCGTTTATGGACCCTGCGTTCATCAACCAGCCTGTGCCCCCTGACGCTGTCAGGATGGTGGGCATTCGCAAAGTTTCTGGAGAGCATCTGGTAAGACCTGCAGTATCCTGACAAACCGTTTTGCTGTTATTTGTTGTTATGCTTCTTTTGGAGCCGGAGGTAATGTGAGCGCTATGCAAATAAATTGAGCTGAGACTGAATATTCAAATAAGTGAGACATGACTTTGCTTTTATAACACTGAAATGGAGCATTGTAATGTGATTAAAGATGAAGTGTGCCATTTCTTTGTCACTAACAGATCAAAAACAAATAGCAAAAATAATGACTGTTTCTAAATAGAGCCTTTTTCTAGATATCCAGATTTGGAACTTGGACTGTAGCACTTTTAGACTTCTGTAGCAGTACATGAACCAGGGTTATTATCATTAAAGTAAAAAAAACAACAACAAAAAATGTTAATTGAAATAAAGCTGTATATAAATACTATAAATATTAGCTAAAATGTTGCATTGGCAACTAACTGACATAAGTTAAATTACTAACTTAAATAAACTTAAATAAATAAAACAAATCAAAGGTAAATAGTAATATTTAAAAAGAATAAAAACTAATAAAAATAATCGCATAAAATTACTAAAATTATAAAGAAACAATAAATATATCAATAAAAGCTAATTAAAAATATTGATAACTATAATAGTGTAATTATGGGCAATAATTGTTAATTTAAATATAAATATATATAATTATTATATAATTATGGATGTTTATTTATAATATAATATTACAATATAATGTAATATCACTATGTTCTATTCTATTCTATTCTATTCTATTATTGCAGAAGTGTTGACTAGTTGTTTGTAAGTTAATGCCAGGGTAAAATAAAAAGTATTGTGTTATAAAAATACATTACAGAAATGTTTTTTTTTTTTTTTTTTTTAAATGACAAATTTGATGTTTTAGGTGAATTATATTTTTTAGTATAACATAATATCAATCATATACATTTCATATATAGCTTTATTTTTCACTTTCACTTCTACCCTAGTGATCGATAAATGTAAATTAGTCTAATAAAGTTATTTAAGAAGCACTCAACAAAAAATTATGTCACTATTTTTAAATCAAATCCTGTTTACTCTGGCAGGGTGTGACGTTTCGGGTAGAGGGTGGAGAGCTGGTGATTGCTCGGATCCTGCACGGGGGCATGATTGATCAGCAGGGCCTGCTGCATGTGGGTGACATCATCAAAGAGGTCAACGGAAAAGAGGTCGGGAGTGACCCGAAGGTTCTTCAGAACATGCTGAAGGAGTCCAGTGGGAGTGTGGTCCTCAAAATCCTCCCCAGTTACCAAGAACCACACACACCTCGACAGGTGGGCAACGTTCAGCAGAATTTTTGTCCTTTTTAAGTAGCAATTGTAAATGGATGTAGACTAACCCTCAATGAAATCTCATTACAAATGATCACATTTGAGTCTGTCTGCTAGTAACTGACCTCATGACAGCTGCTATTTAACCACTGCTTTTCTCTATTTCAATACTGACAAAATCAGAAAGCACAAGCTTGTGTATCAGGTTATGTTGAAACTCCATATATAATGGTATCTACCCAAGTTTCAAGAAGTTGGACAGCCGACATGCCATAAACTTTGATGTACGCTTTGTAGATGCAACCAGGGAAAAGAATGTATTTTTGTTTGTTTTTTGTAATACAAAGTGAACTTTTGTCTGCATGTTACATTAATTATGAGAGCATAGAGATATTGACTCCAGCCCATGCAGCATGCTTCTGTTTCTCAAATGAAAAACAAGCTTTATTCATACAGTCCTTTTATGTAATGGAGAAAACATCACAGAATCACAGGCAGACAAATTAAAAATGACATGTCTTTGCAAATGGAATGTTTGGATAGCAACTTTCTCTGGCATTCCACATAAATCAACATTGGAGAAAATTCTCTAGGCAACTCCTCCTTGCAGTAACTATCAGAGGCATGTTAAGTGCAAAATGGGTTAAGGCCGTTAAATAGTGGCCTTAGTAAATCCTGACAGTTGCTTTTAAATACCAAAAGAGGGTTTGTGTTGGCGCAAGCTGTTTGTAAATCTGGTCCCTTGTGTCCGAATTACATGTGACATAACCGCACTCTTTTACCATGGTCAAATGAATTTGCCAAAAAAAAGGAGGTTTGAATGTGTCTGACAGTTCAGTGAGCTTTAAAGCTCAATGGACAAAATGGCAGTGTAGTGATTTGATTGGCTGTTTGGGCAGTCAGTCATATATTTGTTTTAAGATCAATTGGATCACCCGAGTGGATGTTAAAGGCAATCTATTGTAGAAACACAGAAATCATCTTTAAGATGTGACAGGACAAAAATGCTCACATGTTGACACAAACATGCTAACCAGGGCTGGGTAGGTTACATTTAAAATATATTTCACTACAGATTACAAAATACATGCTTTAAAAAGTAATTTGTAACGTATTTCGTTACATTACTCAAGTTTAGTAACTTCATCTAAATACTTTAGAATACCTTGGCTTGTCCTCTTCA
Organism: Opsariichthys bidens; assembly: GCA_037194245.1. Taxonomy (NCBI): domain Eukaryota; kingdom Metazoa; phylum Chordata; class Actinopteri; order Cypriniformes; family Xenocyprididae; genus Opsariichthys; species Opsariichthys bidens. The sequence goes on from CM074309.1 coordinate 6,613,502, forward strand.
GGTTGGTGGAGAGCTCCTGCCTCAAGTGGAGGAGTTCAAGTATCTTGGGGTTTTGTTCACGAGTGAGGGAAGGAAGGAGCGTGAGGTTGACAGGCGGATCGGTGCAGCTTCTGCAGTAATGCAGTCGATGTACCGGTGTGTCGTGGTGAAGAAGGAGCTGAGCTGCAAGGCGAAGCTCTCGATTTACCGGTCAATCTACGTTCCTACTCTCACCTATGGTCATGAGCTTTGGGTCATGACCGAAAGAATGAGATCCCGGATACAGGCGGCCGAAATGAGCTTTCTCCGCAGGGTGGTGGACGCTCCCTTAGAGATAGGGTGAGGAGCTCGGTCACTCGGGAGGAGCTCAAAGTAGATCCGTTGCTCCTTCACATCGAGAGGAGTCAGCTGAGGTGGCTCGGGCATCTGTTTCGGATGCCTCCTGGACGCCTCCCTAGGGAGGTGTTCCGGGCATGTCCCACCGGGAGAAGGCCCCGGGGAAGACCTAGGACACGCTGGAGAGACTATGTCTCTCGGCTGGCCTGGGAACGCCTCGGTGTCCCCCCGGAAGAGCTGGAGGAAGTGTCTGGGGAGAGGGAAGTCTGGGAGTCTCTGCTCAGACTGCTGCCCCCGCGACCCGGCCCCGGATAAGCGGTGGAAGATGGATGGATGGACTTTAGAATACTTTGGAATAAATTGGTAATTGCAAGTTTTTATCTCACAATTCTGACTTTTTCCCACAGAATTGTGTGATATAAAGTTGCAATTGTGAGTTATAAAGTCAGAATTATGAAATATAAACTCGCAATATTGAGAAAAGTCAAAATTATGAGATATAAACTCGCAATATTGAGAAAAGTCAGAATTATGAGATATAAACTCACAATATTGAGAAAAGTCAGAATTATGAGATATAAACTCACAATATTGAGAAAAGTCAGAATTATGAGATATAAACTCGCAATATTGAGAAAAGTCAGAATTATGAAATATAAACTCACAATATTGAGAAAAGTCAGAATTATGAGATATAAACTCACAATATTGAGAAAAGTCAGAATTATGACATATAAACTCACAATATTGAGAAAAGTCAGAATTATGACATATAAACTCACAATATTGAGAAAAGTCAGAATTATGAGATATAAACTCACAATATTGAGAAAAGTCAGAATTATGAGATATAAACTCACAATATTGAGAAAAGTCAGAATTATGAGATATAAACTCATAATATTGAGAAAAGTCAGAATTATGAGATATAAAGTCAAAATTATGAGATATAAACTCACAATATTGAGAAAAGTCAGAATTATGAGATATAAACTGACAATATTGAGAAAAGTCAGAATTATGAGATATAAACTCACAATATTGAGAAAAGTCAGAATTATGAGATATAAACTGACAATATTGAGAAAAGTCAGAATTATGAGATATAAACTGACAATATTGAGAAAAGTCAGAATTATGACATATAAACTCACAATATTGAGAAAAGTCAGAATTATGAGATATAAACTCACAATATTGAGAAAAGTCAGAATTATGAGATATAAACTCACAATATTGAGAAAAGTCAGAATTATGAGATATAAACTGACAATATTGAGAAAAGTCAGAATTATGACATATAAACTCACAATATTGAGAAAAGTCAGAATTATGAGATATAAACTCACAATATTGAGAAAAGTCAGAATTATGAGATATAAACTCACAATATTGAGAAAAGTCAGAATTATGAGATATAAACTGACAATATTGAGAAAAGTCAGAATTATGACATATAAACTCACAATATTGAGAAAAGTCAGAATTATGAGATATAAACTGACAATATTGAGAAAAGTCAGAATTATGAGATATAAACTCACAATATTGAGAAAAGTCAGAATTATGACATATAAACTCACAATATTGAGAAAAGTCAGAATTATGAGATATAAACTCACAATATTGAGAAAAGTCAGAATTATGAGATATAAACTCACAATATTGAGAAAAGTCAGAATTATGACATATAAACTCACAATATTGAGAAAAGTCAGAATTATGACATATAAACTCACACACTAAATTCACAACTGCAAGAAAAAAAGTCAGTATTGCAAGTTCATATCTCCCAATTCTGACTTTATAACTTTCAATTGTGAGTTTAAGTCTCACAGTTCTGAGAAAAAGAAGTAAGAATCGTGAAATACAAACTCACAATTGTGAGGGTAAAAAAAACTTGAAAAAGTTGCAGTGACGAGTGAATTATAAAATGACTCACAAACAACTTTCAACATGAAACATGAAAACAGTCGTGGATCATCAGGTCAAGATAGTTAAGTTGACAGTTGGACAAGTTTTTTTTATAAATTCAGTCATTTTGTCTTGTTCAGGACAGCACTAAATAAAAATAACAACATTTTTATGATCCTCTTAAAAGTCTTAAAATATTGATGAAAATGTTTAACCGTCAAGGTCAGAGAATCACCAATTGCTGTTTAAATGACATTAAAACTCAAAGTAATCACTTTGGTAATCTAAAATACTTTTCAGATGTAACTGTAATCTGATTACCACCCATTTAAAATGTAACTGTAATGAAATACAGTTACTCAAATCTTGTATTTTAAATACGTATCTAAGTTACTTGTATTTCGTTACTCCCCAACCCTGATGCTAACACACATGTAACTAACTTCTACCATGATAACCTTTGTTCAAAATGCCTCTAAATTGACATCTTTGAGCTCAAACTTTGGTTAGCCCTGCCAGGTTTGGGCACCTGTCTCCACTCCAGAGCATGCTGGGATATTAGTGCATTATGCCAAAGCCCTCCCTGTTTTGGACACTGTGCCACCTCACCGATTGAGATGTGACACTGACAATTTTCAAGTCTGCCCTTCACTTTCAGCAGTTCTTACCCGCTTTCTGTATGTCAGAGATCTTCATCTTTGCTGCTTATTAAATGAGAATTAAATGAGTGAAGTTCTGTTTGTCCCATATGGTGCCATATTCTCAGTGTCCCATCTGTGCTTGTCTTTACTTGATCCCAAAATAAACGAACAGCTTCCTGTGCCTGCTGCTAATATGGGACTGGACATCTCCGTGTTATGTTACTAACGTGATTCACACTTAAATGGTTGGGATATTCATGTTTTTGAGAGCTGCTGTAGGTGTTTGTGATGGCAGATGGTATTGTTGGCATGTGTTGTGTTGTGTGTTGCGTATGCGTGTTGTTGACTGACTGAATGCTGTAATCCGGGCATATTTTCTGTGACATTGACGTTCCAGCACCTAATAGCAACATTCCGCTCCAACGCAGGTGACTACCGTTGCCATGACAACAGGGTTTTGGCTCTTTCACTAACATTCATCTTAAAGGGATAGTTCAACGAAAAATTAAAATCCTGTCATCATTTACTCACCCTCATATTATATTGTATGTACTTTACAATGGATCATGTGAATATAAAGGTGTTAACTTTTAATCTTTTGACATTGTGGTCTTGTAAGGCTAGTAAGTGTGTTTAATTTTTTACATTTTTTAATATTTACCATATAAATTAAAACATATCTCACACTTAATTTTACATATTACGGCTTGATTGTACATGATGCACAATAATAATAAAAAAAAAAAAAAATTCTGTGATATTGGACTTTTTCCTCCACACATTTGATATTTCTCCTCAAGCTGACATGGACACGTTTGTGAACAAAACGCTCTCATTTTTTGACAAAAAAAAAAAAAAAAACGACAACAAAAAAGCATTGGAACAAAATTGTTGGTAGTTATGTCACTCCTGGTGTAATTTGCGTAAAACATTACTTTTTAGTTCATATGTCATATTTTTTAAACAAGTAATCATTATAAATGATTAACTATTATTATTAATAATTAGTATTAAATAGTAATTAGTATTATATTGTAGGATTAGTAAAATAATTAGTATTAAAGGGTTATTTGCGGTTAGTCCAAAAATGAAAATTCTGTCATTATTTACTCACCCTCATGTCGCTCCAACCCTTTTTGGAGACTTTTGTTCATCTTCAGAACACAAACGAAGATCTTTTTTTAATGAAATCTGAGAGCTTTTTATCCCTCCACAGACAGCCTATGCAAATGAAACTTTGATGCTTCAAAAATGTAATAAAGAGTTTGTAAAATGGTTTAGTCCAAATTTTCTGAAGAGACACAATCATTTTATACTCTGGAAAGATTGAATTTAGGTTTTTATTCACTCGTAAACATTAATCATCTCGCATCAGTTTTGGTAAATGGAAGCTCAAGGATGTCCGCTTGACGTGTGAGAGAACCAATGAGGTTCATCCTAGTGTTCTGCAGCACGCTTGAGTTTCCGCAGGAACCAATGAGGTTCATTGAGTTTCCGGACGATTCCGTTCCAGTTTGTTCTCGTGAGTCAGTCAGGTTCGGTTGAGCTTCTGTTTATGTTCTCTGATCAATGTTTTGATCATCTCTTCATACTAGTTCATTTATAGCATCAAATAAACATGAATGAACATCAGAAGGAATTTTTCATGTTCTCCAACGTTAATCTACTAACTCCCCTGACTGCGTTGTCTGACAAAAAGGCGGATTCGGGGGTTATGATTGGTCAGATCGCCTGTCAATCAAACTGTTTGCGAAAGGTCAATTGCGTAGCTGTCTGTGGAGTCTCAGATTTCATCAAAAAGATTTTCACTTGTGTTCTGAAGATGAATATCATGCGGGTGGGGAAAACGATGCGAGGGTGAGTAAACGAACTGACCCTTCAATTCATCATTTGTTTCTGTTTTAAGATTGAGAGTCCGAACAAGGGTAAAACTATCAAATCTACACATAAAAGGCATATGACTTTGAAAAACAAAAGTTTTATTGTGACAAAAAGCTGTAATGAAATCAACCTAAAATCAGCAGAAAATTGAAATTAAGTGCCTGGAGTTGATTATTAGTGAGTGTATGATTATGTTAACAGAATAAGGAATCATTATATACAGATATGCTTCAGTATCAGCCAGTGATGACAGTAATGAATAGCTAACTGTGGAAGAACCACTAAAGTTTTCAACTGGCTGACAATATGACACTCTGATGGATGGGCATATTCAGTAATAAGGACAATGTGTTTCTGTTTTCTAACTGTATGTCTATTTTTCTCCCTCTCTCTCTGTCTGCAGGCCTTTGTAAAGTGTCACTTTGACTATGACCCCTCTCATGACAACCTGATCCCTTGTAAAGAAGCTGGACTCAAATTCAGCAGTGGAGACATCCTTCAAATCTTCAACCAGGAGGACCCCAACTGGTGGCAGGTGTGTGTTTGTGTGTGTGAATTTATAGCCATGACACTTAAGCTCTGGATGGTGGTCTTACCTCGAGTCTGATCCCACCTGTAGGCTTGTCATCTGGAAGGAGGCAGCGCAGGCCTGATCCCCAGTCAGCTGCTAGAGGAGAAGAGAAAAGCCTTTGTCAAGAGAGACCTGGAGCTCGCTAGCACAGGTAGGACACAGGGCACTATAGAAAATTGAAATTATATAACAATTTAAAATAACTCATTGATAATAAGCATATTAGAATGATTTCTGAAGGATAATGTGACACTGAAGACTGCATTAATGATGTTGAAAATTCGGCTTTCCCATCACAAGAATAAATTATATATTTTAAAATGTATTCAAATAGAAAACAGTTGTAATAATATTTCACAATATTACTCTTTTTACTGCATTTTGGATGCAATAAATGCAGCCATGGTGAGCATAAGAGACTTCTTTTAAAAACATAAAAAATCATTCCGACCCCTACATGCACTTTGTACATAAATGTAGCTATCAAAAATGTACAATAACACAGTCGTGTGTTTTTTAACCCTATAAAGCCTACTGTGTCTTATTTCATACATGAATTTCTAAACCTGTTGTACATGATCTTCTACATGCCTTTTGATAGTTTCTACTTTTTCAGCAAGTAAAAGACCTTTCATTATAATTATAAATAATAATAATAATTATAATTATATAATTATAGAAAGCCCACCTGTCTTTTAGCATTAAGTTCATTTTCCTCATTAATGTACACACAGCACCCCATATTGACAGAAAAACACAGAATTCTTGACATTTTTGCAGATTTATTAAAAAAGAAAAACTGAAATATCACATGGTCCTAAGTATTCAGACACTTTGCTCAGCCCCTTTTGATCTAATACAGCCATGAGTCTTTTTGGGAAAGATGCAACAAGTTTTTCACTCCTGGATTTGTGGATCCTCTGCCATTCCTCCTTGCAGATCCTCTCCAGTTCTGTCAGGTTGGATGTTGAACGTTGGTGGACAGCCATTTTTAGGTCTCTCCAGAGAGGCCTAATTGGGTTTAAGTCGGGGCTCTGGCTGGGCCATTCAAGTCACGGAGTTGTTGTGTGTTGTGACACTCCTTCGTTATTTTAGCTGTGTGCTTAGGGTCATTCTCTTGTTGGGAGGTAAACCTTCGGCCCAGTCTGAGGTCCTGAGTACTCTGCAGAAGGTTTTCGTCCAGGATATCCCTGTACTTGGCCGCATTCAAATTTCCCTTGATTGCAACCAGTTGTCCTGTCCCTGCAGCTGAAAAACACCCCCACAGTATGATGCTGCCACCACCATGCTTCACTGTTGGGACTGTACTGGACAGGTGATGAGCAGTGCCTGGTTTTCTCCACACATACCACTTAGAATTAAGGCCAAAAAGTTCTATCTTGGTCTCATCAGACCAGAGAATCTTATTTCTCACCATCTTGGAGTCCTTCAGGTGTTTTTTTTTACCAAACTCTATGCAGGCTTTCATGCGTCTTGCACTGAGGAGAGGCTTCTGTCGGGCCACTCTGCCATAAAGCCCCAACTGGTGGAGGGCTGCAGTGGTGGTTGACTTTCTACAGCTCAGCCACAGTGATCTTTGGGTTCTTCTTTACCTCTCTCACCAAGGCTCTTCTCCCCCGATAGCTCAGTTTGGCCAGACGGCCAGCTCTAGGTAGGGTTCTGGTCGTCCCAAATGTCTTCCATTTAAGGATTATGGAGGCTACTGTGCTCTTAGAACCTTAAGTGCAGGAGAATTTTTTTTGTAACTTTGGCCAAATCTGTACCTTGCCACAATTCTGTCTCTGAGCTCTTCAGGCAGTTCCTTTGAGCTCATGATTCTCATTTGCTCTGATATGCACTGTGAGCTGTAAGGTCTTATATAGACAGGTGTGTGGCTTTCCTAATCAAGCCCAATCAGTATAATCAAACACAGCTGGACTCAAATGAAGGTGTAGAACCATCTCAAGGATGATCAGAAGCACCTGAGTTAAATATATGAGTCTCACAGCAAAGGGTCTGAATACTTAGGACCATATGATATTTCAGTTTTTCTTTTTTAATTAATCTGCAAAAATGTCAAGAATGCTGTTTTTTTGTCAATATGGGGTGCTGTGTGTACATTAATGAAGAAAAAAATGAACTTAAATGATTTTAGCAAATGGCTGCAATATAACAAAGAGTGAAAAATTTAAGGGGGTCTGAATACTTTCCTTACCCACTGTATATCTTGCCCCCCACAATTAAAACTACAGAGCTAATTTATATATAATTTTAATAACACATTTATACAAGATATAGAGTGACAACTGATATTTATATGCATTTTATGTACATAGTCTCCAATACTGTTATAAAGATCTCATTAATACTTGCAAAATCAGAATTTCATCTTGCATATCTCCAACATTTGCACCAAATTGGCTATTTTTGCACAGTTTGGACCTCTGAATGAAAGGGTGTTTTCCTCGAATATGATATCATAAATCGTTAAGAGAAAGTAAGAAATTAATATCTTTCCGTAGACTGTCACGAAGAGGTGACCTCAAAAGTCAAGACTGCTAACAGAGTAGCGCCCCCTGGGGGAAGATCAGCGTGGTAAAGCAGAATGCTCTGGTGTTAATTATTGGAATAGGCCATTATTTATTCATCCTCAAGTAATTGCAAACTTGTTATTTTTCAGTGTGCACTGGGTAACTATATTAGAACGAACTGAAAGGTTTGAGTATGGCCTGAGGTTAAATGTGTTTGACTCCTGCAGTAGACAGGAGTCATGCTGTGTGTGTCTATACTACCAGGATGTGTGCTGATGTCCGCAGGGCCTCTGTGTGCAGGGATCGGGGGTAAGAAGAAGAAGAAGATGATGTACCTGACCACCAAGAACGCTGGTAAAGATGACTGCACCATCTGTCCAGTGCAACGGATGCACATGTGTCATACTTTTGATCTCTGTTGTGACTGTTGTTGTTGAAGTCAGTTCTATGAGTTTGTTTCATGCCAATGAGTTTGCAGTCAGTTGCATTTCAGGACAGGTGCCTCAGGTTCATAAACGGACATGCATTTGTTTACTCAAACAACATGGAACCTCAATAAAACTGACCTGACAAATGATAAATATGGTTGTAGCGACTAAATCAGACTAACAAAAGATGAGATGTTTTCTCTTTACCAGAGTTTGACCGACATGAGTTGAGGATCTATGAGGAAGTGGCCAAGGTGCCTCCGTTCCGCAGGAAGACGCTGGTTCTTATCGGAGCTCAGGGTGTGGGCCGCCGCAGTATGAAAAATAAGCTTTTGGTGTCGGACCCGCATCGCTATGGAACTACAACACCCTGTCAGTGCATATTTATCATTTTGATGCAATTTGTTAAGTAAATCATAAATACATATTAAATATTTTAAAGGGATAAGTTACTAATAAAAAAATGGAAATTCTGTCATCACTTACTCATTCTCTTGCCATTTCAAACCCATAAGTTTTCGTTCATCTTCAGAACACAAATGAAGATATTTGAATGAAATCTGAGAGATTTCTGTCCCTTCATTGAAAGTCTATTCACCCCAAACTGACCTAAATTAAATATAATTTATCATTTAAACCACTTGATTATTTTATGGTCTTTTTATCAATATTTTGAAGTATAAGTTTTGGGTGAAAATACTTTTCAATGGAGGGACGGAAATCTCTCAGATTTCATTGAAAGATCTTCCTTTGGGTTCTAAAGATGAATAAAAGTCTTATGGGTTTAGAACAACATGAGAGATTGAAGAGAGAATTTTCATTTTTGGCAGAACTAACCCTTTAAATTGGCTTCCTTTTGGATGCAATTAAGGTTGAGACACACGGGCAGCATCCAGTCATTTCAACAGGGATTCTCGCTATCGGGAAATTTGCGCGAGGAGGAAATTTTTCCTCACGCAGATTTTCGCATTGGGTTCAGTTGGTCACCTGAATTCACCAAGCTACTTGGTTTCTTCTGTATAAGCCGTGCTATAGATAATGGACCTTTTACGCTCACAAAAATTGCTGAAATTTTGCTAATGTGACATTAATTATTATTAAACCAGTAATTTATTAGTAACACAACCCTGTCAGAAACAACCTTTATTAACCTTTAACAACAAAATTAACTTAAAAATTTATAATAAATAAATCATGATGATTTGCTCCTCTAATGTTAACCTGGCCCTTTTTATCCCTGTGGACAGACACGTCTCGTAAACCCAAGGTGGATGAGAAGGAGGGGCAGATGTACCTGTTCATGTCTCGCAGTGAGATGGAAGCTGACATTAAATGTGGCCGTTTTCTGGAGCACGGGGAATACGATGGAAACCTGTACGGCACCAAGATCGACTCCATCCATGAGGTCATGGACTCTGGCAAGATTTGCATTCTGGATGTCAATCCGCAGGTGCTTTTTGAAATTTTCTATATCCTTTTTACAATGACTGTTCACAGAAATATCCTATGCTAAATACAACTAATGCACGATACTGATTGCATAAAGTACTTACAATGGAAGTCAATGGGGAAATTTTCCAACAATGCAAATAAATATTACTTTTATACAGTTATCTCCCCATTTAATATACTTTTAATTTCACAGGCGCTCAAAGTTCTGCGAACAGCCGAGTTTCTTCCGTATGTGGTGTTCATCGAAGCCCCAAACTTTGAGGTTCTGAAAGACATGAACAGATCTGCCATTGAGGCTGGTGTTGTGACTAAACAGATGACGGTAATTTCTTTCGTAACAGTTTTTTGCATAACAGCAGACTATGTGGGTTAAAAGCTGTGGATTGTCTATCATTGATACTCAAAATGCATGTAGAAATTAGTAATTCTTTCAAATTACATGAATTCTTTTTTTTTTTTTAGATATGACCACTGCCAAAACAAATGTACCTACAGACCAATTTGCACATTTACATACTCTTTTCAAAATGGTTAAACAAGCTAAAAACTTAGTACAAAACTGAATATAACAGACTACATTTCTACAGTAATACTATATAGTAATATATTCTAAATCTAAAAAGTCAAATGCTATTTAAGCAATTAGACTTAGCTGAACACCTGTTAGTCGTTCAGTTTAAAGGGTTAGTTCACCCAAAAATGAAATTTCTGTCATGAAGAACTCACCCTCGTGACGTTCCAAGCCCGTAAGAGCTTCTTTCATGTCCGAACGCCGGCTCATTATTGGCCGACGCCTTTCACCTAAGCAGGACATATGCGTGTGATGCTGATGTTGTTATTTTTGCGCTCAAAAAGTATTCTCGTCACTTCACAAGATTACGGTTGAACCACTGTAGTCTATTTTTCTGGACCTTGAATGTGGTAATCATATTGCTTTCTATGGGGGATAAATAATTTTTAAAAAAAACCTTGGATTTCATAAAATTATCTTAACTTGTGGAAGATGAATGAAGGTCTTACGGATTTGGAACAACATGAACCCTTTAATTACCATCTAGAGAAAAGGGGAAAACTTGGGAATAATTTTGTACTGTAATGTAAACATGGATCATGTAACAAACTGCAGTGAATGCAATGAAAACCTTTGTTATTGCTATGGAAGAATTTTGAGACATTTATGGAGTGTTTTTGTAGTTGTAGTGCATTTTGAATGTGAAATTAACTGCTGTGCCAAGCTGAAAGTTAGTATGGAGAACTGTGTGAAGAGTTTTGAAAAAGTATGTGTTCTAGTGATTGTAAAAAAAAAAAAAAACTAAACTGTAATCTCCTGAGATTTCTCAGTTCCCCCAATGTTGACTATATTGGTCTTTCTTTAGGACTCAGAACTCAAAAGGACGGTGGACGAGAGCGAAAGGATCCAGAGGGCGTACAGTCACTATTTTGACCTGAGCATTGTGAACGATAACTTAGACGGAGCCTACCGCAGCCTCAAGAGGGCGCTAGACAGACTCAACACAGACCACCAGTGGGTTCCTGTCAGCTGGGTCTTCTGAGAGCAATTCACCGGTTGGGTTCTTCGGTCCGCGTTTCTCACAGTGACCAGGAGTCTAGTTAACTGCTGTAATCTATGTGAACTTGTGTGTTCTTTAGATTTTTGCACAAAAAATCATGACAATACAAAGCTAGTTTATTATTTTGTAAAGAAACAAAACTGATCTGTATATCTGTATTTGTTTTAAAGGAGTTCTGTACAGTGCTGTATGTTTGTTAATCCTGTGAGAGTAGGGCTGTATATTTGTATAGATACTGTAGAATATGTTTTAGCACCCTACGTTACAATGAAGATATTCAGAATCATGTTGGATGTATCAATGCTATATGATTACGTAGAGTTTTGCAGGGATTGAAGAGTGTTTTGGCGTGTTTGCGGTTGTGTCATATTCTCCTGCATGTTCTGATTTGTTGTCTTTTCCTGTAACATTTGTTAGTATAAAATCCATTTCAGTTCAGAAAACAACAGCCAGATATGTCACGGAATATGTAGTTTGAAACGGATTAGACTGTATGCATTATAAAAGCTTAAAAGATTCAAATTTTATTATTCCGTTCCAATAATTCTAGAATACAACACTGTGACTGATCAATCGCATCGTTCTGCAGTCATATATTTTTTATAATGACAAAAAATTAAATAATTGACAGTTGCCCCAGGAAAGGGATTTTCCTACAGATGTACTAGTTTCACTGTCTCTCATATCACTCCACACTCTTTCTTCTCACATAATAAAATAATATCAACTCAAATCAATAGTTCATGTCCATTTATTTATTTGGCGAGTAGCCTTGTAATGTGTTAATATTTAGAGTTTTTCGAAAATGGCATGTATCATGTATCACGATGAAGAGATTAAATACAAATGCTATAATTGTTCATTGAAGTAAAATGTATTTGATTAAATAACCACAGAATAATGTGACTTAAAAGCTAGTTTCAAAGCTAATTAATTAGGATTATTTAATAATAAAATTAATTAAGGTTTGAAATTACTTAGGAGTTCCTCACTAATATTGGCCTACTGAAACCATTTGAACGCTAGTAAAAAAGGCTTATGAAATGGTCGAATCCTCTTTCTAATTTAAACCGTGTTTTGCACAGGTTGTAAGGGTTTAGTATGATGACCCAGTCGTACACAACACAACGAAATTTAAAAAGTAAACATAAGTTCAGAACACAACAAAATAAAGGCGCAACACAACGAAATCAAGCCACAATACAACGGAAACAAGCCGCAACACAACAAAATCAAGCCATGACTCAACGGAAACAAGCCACAACACAATGAAATCAAGCCACGACACAACGAAATCAAGCCACAACACAACAGAAACAAGCCACAACACAACGAAATAAAGCCACAACACAACGGAATCAAGCCACGACACAAACGAAACAAGCCACAACACAACGGAATCAAGCCACAACACAACGGAAACAAGCCACAACACAACGAAATAAAGCCACAACACAACGGAATCAAGCCACGACACAACGGAACCAAGCCACAACACAACGGAATCAAGCCACAACACAACGAAATAAAGCCACAACACAACGAAATCAAGCCACGACACAACGGAAACAAGCCACAACACAACGAAATAAAGCCACAACACAACGGAAACAAGCCACAACACAACGAAATCAAGCCACGACACAACGGAAACAAGCCACAACACAACGAAATCAAGCCACAACACAACGGAAACAAGCCACAACACAACGAAATCAAGCCACGACACAACGGAAACAAGCCACAACACAACGAAATCAAGCCACAACACAACGGAAACAAGCCACAAACACAACGAAATCAAGCCACGACACAACGGAAACAAGCCACAACACAACGAAATCAAGCCACGACACAACGGAAACAAGCCACAACACAACGAAATAAAGCCACAACACAACGGAAACAAGCCACAACACAACGAAATCAAGCCACGACACAACGGAAACAAGCCACAACACAACGAAATAAAGCCACAACACAACGAAATCAAGCCACGACACAACGGAACCAAGCCACAACACAACGGAATCAAGCCACGACACAACGAAATAAAGCCACAACACAACGAAATCAAGCCACGACACAACGGAAACAAGTCACAACACAACGAAATAAAGCCACAACACAACGGAAACAAGCCACAACACAACGAAATCAAGCCACGACACAACGGAAACAAGCCACAACACAACGAAATCAAGCCACATCACAACGGAAACAAGCCACAACACAACGAAATAAAGCCACAACACAACGGAAACAAGCCACAACACAACGGAATCAAGCCACAACACAACGAAATCAAGCCACGACACAACGGAAACAAGCCACAACACAACGAAATCAAGCCACGACACAACGGAAACAAGCCACAACACAACGAAATCAAGCCACATCACAACGGAAACAAGCCACAACACAACGAAATAAAGCCACAACACAACGGAAACAAGCCACAACACAACGGAAACAAGCCACAACACAACGAAATCAAGCCACGACACAACGGAAACAAGCCACAACACAACGAAATCAAGCCACGACACAACGGAAACAAGCCACAACACAACGAAATCAAGCCACGACACAACGGAAACAAACCACAACACAACGAAATAAAGCCACAACACAACGGAAACAAGCCACAACACAACGAAATCAAGCCACGACACAACGGAAACAAGCCACAACACAACGAAATAAAGCCACAACACAACGAAATCAAGCCACGACACAACGGAACCAAGCCACAACACAACGGAATCAAGCCACGACACAACGAAATAAAGCCACAACACAACGAAATCAAGCCACGACACAACGGAAACAAGTCACAACACAACGAAATAAAGCCACAACACAACGGAAACAAGCCACAACACAACGAAATCAAGCCACGACACAACGGAAACAAGCCACAACACAACGAAATCAAGCCACATCACAACGGAAACAAGCCACAACACAACGAAATAAAGCCACAACACAACGGAAACAAGCCACAACACAACGGAATCAAGCCACAACACAACGAAATCAAGCCACGACACAACGGAAACAAGCCACAACACAACGAAATCAAGCCACGACACAACGGAAACAAGCCACAACACAACGAAATCAAGCCACATCACAACGGAAACAAGCCACAACACAACGAAATAAAGCCACAACACAACGGAAACAAGCCACAACACAACGGAATCAAGCCACGACACAACGGAAACAAGCCACAACACAACGAAATCAAGCCACGACACAACGGAAACAAGCCACAACACAACGGAAACAAGCCACAACACAACGAAATAAAGCCACAACACAACGGAATCAAGCCACAACACAACGAAATAAAGCCACAACACAACGGAAACAAGCCACAACACAACGAAATCAAGCCACGACACAACGGAAACAAGCCACAACACAACGAAATCAAGCCACATCACAACGGAAACAAGCCACAACACAACGAAATAAAGCCACAACACAACGGAAACAAGCCACAACACAACGGAATCAAGCCACAACACAACGAAATCAAGCCACGACACAACGGAAACAAGCCACAACACAACGAAATAAAGCCACAACACAACGAAATCAAGCCACGACACAACGGAACCAAGCCACAACACAACGAAATCAAGCCACGACACAACGGAAACAAGCCACAACACAACGAAATAAAGCCACAACACAACGAAATCAAGCCACGACACAACGGAACCAAGCCACAACACAACGAAATCAAGCCACGACACAACGGAACCAAGCCACAACACAACGGAACCAAGCCACAACACAACGGAAACAAGCCACAACACAACGAAATCAAGCCACGACACAACGGAAACAAGCCACAACACAACGAAATCAAGCCACATCACAACGGAAACAAGCCACAACACAACGAAATAAAGCCACAACACAACGGAAACAAGCCACAACACAACGGAATCAAGCCACAACACAACGAAATCAAGCCACGACACAACGGAAACAAGCCACAACACAACGAAATAAAGCCACAACACAACGAAATCAAGCCACGACACAACGGAACCAAGCCACAACACAACGGAATCAAGCCACGACACAACGAAATAAAGCCACAACACAACGAAATCAAGCCACGACACAACGGAAACAAGCCACAACACAACGAAATAAAGCCACAATACAACGGAAACAAGCCACAACACAACGAAATCAAGCCACGACACAACGGAAACAAGCCACAACACAACGAAATCAAGCCACATCACAACGGAAACAAGCCACAACACAACGAAAACAAGCCACAACACAACGGAAACAAGCCACAACACAACGGAATCAAGCCACAACACAACGAAATCAAGCCACGACACAACGGAAACAAGCCACAACACAACGAAATAAAGCCACAACACAACGGAAACAAGCCACAACACAACGGAAACAAGCCACAACACAACGAAATAAAGCCACAACACAACGGAATCAAGCCACAACACAACGAAATAAAGCCACAACACAACGGAAACAAGCCACAACACAACGAAATCAAGCCACGACACAACGGAAACAAGCCACAACACAACGAAATCAAGCCACATCACAACGGAAACAAGCCACAACACAACGGAAACAAGCCACAACACAACGAAATAAAGCCACGACACAACGGAAACAAGCCACAACACAACGAAATAAAGCCACAACACAACGGAAACAAGCCACAACACAACGAAATAAAGCCGCAACACAACGGAAACAAGCCACAACACAACGAAATCAAGCCATGACACAACAGAAACAAGCCACAACACAACGAAATAAAGCCACAACACAACGAAATAAAGCCACAACACAACGAAATAAAGCCACAACACAACGAAATAAAGCCACAACACAACAGAAACAAGCCGCAACACAACGAAATAAAGCCACAACACAACGGAAACAAGCCACAACACAACGAAATAAAGCCGCAACACAACGGAAACAAGCCACAACACAACGAAATCAAGCCATGACACAACAGAAACAAGCCACAACACAACGAAATAAAGCCACAACACAACGAAATAAAGCCACAACACAACAAAATCAAGCCACGACACAACGAAATCAAGCCACAACACAACGAAATAAAGCCACAACACAACAGAAACAAGCCGCAACACAACGAAATAAAGCCACAACACAACGAAATCAAGCCATGACACAACAGAAACAAGCCACAACACAACGGAAACAAGCCACGACACAACGAAATCTAGCCACAACACAACGAAATAAAGCCACAACACAACAGAAACAAGCCGCAACACAACGAAATAAAGCCACAACACAACAGAAACAAGCCGTAACACAACGAAATCAAGCCACAACACAACGAAATCAAGCCATGACACAACAGAAACAAGCCACAACACAACGGAAACAAGCCATGACACAACAGAAACAAGCCGCAACACAACGAAATAAAGCCACAACACAACGAAATCAAGTCGCAACACAACGGAAACAAGTCGCAACACAACGGAAACAAGCCATGAAACAACAGAAACAAGCCACAACACAACGAAAACAAGCCACAACACAACGGAAACAAGCCACAACACAACGAAATAAAGCCACAACGCAACGGAAACAAGCCGCAACACAACGAAATAAAGCCACAACACAACGGAAACAAGCCGCAACACAACGAAATAAAGCCGCAACACAACGAAATAAAGCCGCAACACAACGAAATCAAGCCACAACACAACGAAATCAAGCCGCAACACAACGAAATCAAGCCACAACACAACGGAAACAAGCCGCAACACAACGAAATAAAGCCGCAACACAACGGAAACAAGCCATGACACAATGGAAACAAGCCGCAACACAACAAAATCAAGCCATGACACAACAGAAACAAGCCACAACACAACGAAATAAAGCCACAACACAACGGAAACAAGCCGCAACACAACGGAAACAAGCCGCAACACAACGAAATCAAGCCACAACACAACGGAAACAAGCCACAACACAACGAAATAAAGCCACGACACAACGGAAAACAAGCCACAACACAACGAAATAAAGCCACAACACAACGGAAACAAGCCACAACACAACGAAATAAAGCCGCAACACAACGGAAACAAGCCACAACACAACGAAATCAAGCCATGACACAACAGAAACAAGCCACAACACAACGAAATAAAGCCACAACACAACGAAATAAAGCCACAACACAACGAAATAAAGCCACAACACAACGAAATAAAGCCACAACACAACAGAAACAAGCCGCAACACAACGAAATAAAGCCACAACACAACGGAAACAAGCCACAACACAACGAAATAAAGCCGCAACACAACGGAAACAAGCCACAACACAACGGAATCAAGCCATGACACAACAGAAACAAGCCACAACACAACGAAATCAAGCCGCAACACAACGAAATCAAGCCACAACACAACGGAAACAAGCCGCAACACAACGAAATAAAGCCGCAACACAACGGAAACAAGCCATGACACAATGGAAACAAGCCGTAACACAACAAAATCAAGCCATGACACAACAGAAACAAGCCACAACACAACGAAATAAAGCCACAACACAACGGAAACAAGCCGCAACACAACGGAAACAAGCCGCAACACAACGAAATAAAGCCACAACACAACGGAAACAAGCCACAACACAACGAAATAAAGCCGCAACACAACGGAAACAAGCCACAACACAACGAAATCAAGCCATGACACAACAGAAACAAGCTACAACACAACGAAATAAAGCCACAACACAACGAAATAAAGCCACAACACAACGAAATAAAGCCACAACACAACGAAATAAAGCCACAACACAACAGAAACAAGCCGCAACACAACGAAATAAAGCCACAACACAACGGAAACAAGCCACAACACAACGAAATAAAGCCGCAACACAACGGAAACAAGCCACAACACAACGAAATCAAGCCATGACACAACAGAAACAAGCCACAACACAACGAAATAAAGCCACAACACAACGAAATAAAGCCACAACACAACGAAATCAAGCCACAACACAACGAAATAAAGCCACAACACAACAGAAACAAGCCGCAACACAACGAAATAAAGCCACAACACAACGAAATCAAGCCATGACACAACAGAAACAAGCCGCAACACAACGGAAAAAAGGCACGACACAACGAAATCTAGCCACAACACAACGAAATAAAGCCACAACACAACAGAAACAAGCCGCAACACAACGAAATAAAGCCACAACACAACAGAAACAAGCCGTAACACAACGAAATCAAGCCACAACACAACGAAATCAAGCCATGACACAACAGAAACAAGCCACAACACAACGGAAACAAGCCATGACACAACAGAAACAAGCCGCAACACAACGAAATAAAGCCACAACACAACGAAATCAAGTCGCAACACAACGGAAACAAGTCGCAACACAACGGAAACAAGCCATGAAACAACAGAAACAAGCCACAACACAACGAAATAAAGCCACAACACAATGGAAACAAGCCACAACACAACGAAATAAAGCCACAACACAACGGAAACAAGCCGCAACACAACGAAATAAAGCCACAACACAACGGAAACAAGCCGCAACACAACGAAATAAAGCCGCAACACAACGAAATCAAGCCGCAACACAACAAAATCAAGCCACAACACAACGAAATCAAGCCGCAACACAACGAAATCAAGCCACAACACAACGAAATAAAGCCACAACACAACGAAATCAAGTCGCAACACAACGGAAACAAGTCGCAACACAACGGAAACAAGCCATGAAACAACAGAAACAAGCCACAACACAACGAAATAAAGCCACAACACAATGGAAACAAGCCACAACACAACGAAATAAAGCCACAACACAACGGAAACAAGCCGCAACACAACGAAATAAAGCCACAACACAACGGAATCAAGCCACATCACAACGGAAACAAGCCACAACACAACGAAAACAAGCCACAACACAACGGAAACAAGCCACAACACAACGGAATCAAGCCACAACACAACGAAATCAAGCCACGACACAACGGAAACAAGCCACAACACAACGAAATAAAGCCACAACACAACGGAAACAAGCCACAACACAACGGAAACAAGCCACAACACAACGAAATAAAGCCACAACACAACGGAATCAAGCCACAACACAACGAAATAAAGCCACAACACAACGGAAACAAGCCACAACACAACGAAATCAAGCCACGACACAACGGAAACAAGCCACAACACAACGAAATCAAGCCACATCACAACGGAAACAAGCCACAACACAACGGAAACAAGCCACAACACAACGAAATAAAGCCACGACACAACGGAAACAAGCCACAACACAACGAAATAAAGCCACAACACAACGGAAACAAGCCACAACACAACGAAATAAAGCCGCAACACAACGGAAACAAGCCACAACACAACGAAATCAAGCCATGACACAACAGAAACAAGCCACAACACAACGAAATAAAGCCACAACACAACGAAATAAAGCCACAACACAACGAAATAAAGCCACAACACAACGAAATAAAGCCACAACACAACAGAAACAAGCCGCAACACAACGAAATAAAGCCACAACACAACGGAAACAAGCCACAACACAACGAAATAAAGCCGCAACACAACGGAAACAAGCCACAACACAACGAAATCAAGCCATGACACAACAGAAACAAGCCACAACACAACGAAATAAAGCCACAACACAACGAAATAAAGCCACAACACAACAAAATCAAGCCACGACACAACGAAATCAAGCCACAACACAACGAAATAAAGCCACAACACAACAGAAACAAGCCGCAACACAACGAAATAAAGCCACAACACAACGAAATCAAGCCATGACACAACAGAAACAAGCCACAACACAACGGAAACAAGCCACGACACAACGAAATCTAGCCACAACACAACGAAATAAAGCCACAACACAACAGAAACAAGCCGCAACACAACGAAATAAAGCCACAACACAACAGAAACAAGCCGTAACACAACGAAATCAAGCCACAACACAACGAAATCAAGCCATGACACAACAGAAACAAGCCACAACACAACGGAAACAAGCCATGACACAACAGAAACAAGCCGCAACACAACGAAATAAAGCCACAACACAACGAAATCAAGTCGCAACACAACGGAAACAAGTCGCAACACAACGGAAACAAGCCATGAAACAACAGAAACAAGCCACAACACAACGAAAACAAGCCACAACACAACGGAAACAAGCCACAACACAACGAAATAAAGCCACAACACAACGGAAACAAGCCGCAACACAACGAAATAAAGCCACAACACAACGGAAACAAGCCGCAACACAACGAAATAAAGCCGCAACACAACGAAATAAAGCCGCAACACAACGAAATCAAGCCACAACACAACGAAATCAAGCCGCAACACAACGAAATCAAGCCACAACACAACGGAAACAAGCCGCAACACAACGAAATAAAGCCGCAACACAACGGAAACAAGCCATGACACAATGGAAACAAGCCGCAACACAACAAAATCAAGCCATGACACAACAGAAACAAGCCACAACACAACGAAATAAAGCCACAACACAACGGAAACAAGCCGCAACACAACGGAAACAAGCCGCAACACAACGAAATCAAGCCACAACACAACGGAAACAAGCCACAACACAACGAAATAAAGCCACGACACAACGGAAACAAGCCACAACACAACGAAATAAAGCCACAACACAACGGAAACAAGCCACAACACAACGAAATAAAGCCGCAACACAACGGAAACAAGCCACAACACAACGAAATCAAGCCATGACACAACAGAAACAAGCCACAACACAACGAAATAAAGCCACAACACAACGAAATAAAGCCACAACACAACGAAATAAAGCCACAACACAACGAAATAAAGCCACAACACAACAGAAACAAGCCGCAACACAACGAAATAAAGCCACAACACAACGGAAACAAGCCACAACACAACGAAATAAAGCCGCAACACAACGGAAACAAGCCACAACACAACGGAATCAAGCCATGACACAACAGAAACAAGCCACAACACAACGAAATCAAGCCGCAACACAACGAAATCAAGCCACAACACAACGGAAACAAGCCGCAACACAACGAAATAAAGCCGCAACACAACGGAAACAAGCCATGACACAATGGAAACAAGCCGTAACACAACAAAATCAAGCCATGACACAACAGAAACAAGCCACAACACAACGAAATAAAGCCACAACACAACGGAAACAAGCCGCAACACAACGGAAACAAGCCGCAACACAACGAAATAAAGCCACAACACAACGGAAACAAGCCACAACACAACGAAATAAAGCCGCAACACAACGGAAACAAGCCACAACACAACGAAATCAAGCCATGACACAACAGAAACAAGCTACAACACAACGAAATAAAGCCACAACACAACGAAATAAAGCCACAACACAACGAAATAAAGCCACAACACAACGAAATAAAGCCACAACACAACAGAAACAAGCCGCAACACAACGAAATAAAGCCACAACACAACGGAAACAAGCCACAACACAACGAAATAAAGCCGCAACACAACGGAAACAAGCCACAACACAACGAAATCAAGCCATGACACAACAGAAACAAGCCACAACACAACGAAATAAAGCCACAACACAACGAAATAAAGCCACAACACAACGAAATCAAGCCACAACACAACGAAATAAAGCCACAACACAACAGAAACAAGCCGCAACACAACGAAATAAAGCCACAACACAACGAAATCAAGCCATGACACAACAGAAACAAGCCGCAACACAACGGAAAAAAGGCACGACACAACGAAATCTAGCCACAACACAACGAAATAAAGCCACAACACAACAGAAACAAGCCGCAACACAACAACGAAATAAAGCCACAACACAACAGAAACAAGCCGTAACACAACGAAATCAAGCCACAACACAACGAAATCAAGCCATGACACAACAGAAACAAGCCACAACACAACGGAAACAAGCCATGACACAACAGAAACAAGCCGCAACACAACGAAATAAAGCCACAACACAACGAAATCAAGTCGCAACACAACGGAAACAAGTCGCAACACAACGGAAACAAGCCATGAAACAACAGAAACAAGCCACAACACAACGAAATAAAGCCACAACACAATGGAAACAAGCCACAACACAACGAAATAAAGCCACAACACAACGGAAACAAGCCGCAACACAACGAAATAAAGCCACAACACAACGGAAACAAGCCGCAACACAACGAAATAAAGCCGCAACACAACGAAATCAAGCCGCAACACAACAAAATCAAGCCACAACACAACGAAATCAAGCCGCAACACAACGAAATCAAGCCACAACACAACGGAAACAAGCCGCAACACAACGAAATAAAGCCGCAACACAACGGAAACAAGCCATGACACAATGGAAACAAGCCGCAACACAACAAAATCAAGCCATGACACAACAGAAAGAAGCCACAACACAACGAAATAAAGCCACAACACAACGGAAACAAGCCGCAACACAACGGAAACAAGCCGCAACACAACGAAATCAAGCCACAACACAACGGAAACAAGCCATGACACAACGGAAACAAGCCGCTACACAACGAAATCAAGCCACAACACAACAGAAACAAGCCGTAACACAACGAAATCAAGCCACAACACAACAAAATCAAGCCATGACACAACAGAAACAAGCCACAACACAACGGAAACAAGCCATGAAACAACAGAAACAAGCCGCAACACAACGAAATAAAGCCACAACACAACGAAATCAAGTCGCAACACAACGGAAACAAGTCGCAACACAACGGAAACAAGCCATGAAACAACAGAAACAAGCCACAACACAACGAAATAAAGCCACAACACAACGGAAACAAGCCACAACACAACTAAATAAAGCCACAACACAACGGAAACAAGCCACAACACAACGAAATAAAGCCACAACACAACGGAAACAAGCCGCAACACAACGAAATCAAGCCACAACACAACGGAAACAAGCCATGACACAACGGAAACAAGCCACAACACAACGGAAACAAGCCACGACACAACGGAAACAAGCCATGACACAACGAAATCAAGCCATGACACAACAGAAACAAGCCACAACACAACGAAATAAAGCCACAACACAACGGAAACAAGCCGCAACACAACGGAAACAAGCCGCAACACAACGAAATCAAGCCACAACACAACGGAAACAAGCCATGACACAACGGAAACAAGCCGCTACACAACGAAATCAAGCCACAACACAACAGAAACAAGCCGTAACACAACGAAATCAAGCCACAACACAACAAAATCAAGCCATGACACAACAGAAACAAGCCACAACACAACGGAAACAAGCCATGAAACAACAGAAACAAGCCGCAACACAACGAAATAAAGCCACAACACAACGAAATCAAGTCGCAACACAACGGAAACAAGTCGCAACACAACGGAAACAAGCCATGAAACAACAGAAACAAGCCACAACACAACGAAATAAAGCCACAACACAACGGAAACAAGCCACAACACAACTAAATAAAGCCACAACACAACGGAAACAAGCCACAACACAACGAAATAAAGCCACAACACAACGGAAACAAGCCGCAACACAACGAAATCAAGCCACAACACAACGGAAACAAGCCATGACACAACGGAAACAAGCCACAACACAACGGAAACAAGCCACGACACAACGGAAACAAGCCATGACACAACGAAATCAAGCCATGACACAACAGAAACAAGCCACAACACAACGAAATAAAGCCACAACACAACGGAAACAAGCTATGACACAACGGAAACAAGCCACAACACAACAAAATAAAGCCACAACACAACGGAAACAAGCCGCAACACAACGAAATCAAGCCACAACACAACGGAAACAAGCTATGACACAACGGAAACAAGCCACAACACAACGAAATAAAGCCACAACACAACGGAAACAAGCCGCAACACAACGGAAACAAGCCGCAACACAACGAAATCAAGCCACAACACAACGGAAACAAGCCATGACACAACGGAAACAAGCCGCAACACAACGAAATCAAGCCACAACACAACAGAAACAAGCCGTAACACAACGAAATCAAGCCACAACACAACAAAATCAAGCCATGACACAACAGAAACAAGCCACAACACAACGGAAACAAGCCATGAAACAACAGAAACAAGCCGCAACACAACGAAATAAAGCCACAACACAACGAAATCAAGTCGCAACACAACGGAAACAAGTCGCAACACAACGGAAACAAGCCATGAAACAACAGAAACAAGCCACAACACAACGAAATAAAGCCACAACACAACGGAAACAAGCCACAACACAACGAAATAAAGCCACAACACAACGGAAACAAGCCACAACACAACGAAATAAAGCCACAACACAACGGAAACAAGCCGCAACACAACGAAATCAAGCCACAACACAACGGAAACAAGCCATGACACAACGGAAACAAGCCACAACACAA